>JBAMAX010004716.1:815000-1105712 GCA_037043745.1 Chymomyza amoena | reverse complement strand
TGTGCTTATTTATTGAATAAACTATTTAATTTATTAATTTTTAAATACTTTTATTTTATTATAATACAACTAAGGATTGATTTGAACTATAGTATGTGGTCTGAATTGAGAACCCTACAAAACATTGTTAGAAATATTATAAAGGACCATCTAATGAGGGAGGTCCAGTAGATGATTACGTTTTACGATGAAATGCTATGGGGTGACCATTTTTACACGCCTCAAAGTTGCTTAGTAACATTTCTGGTACACGAGTTCCTTGTATCACGCAGATCCCGCAATTTACCAATTACGCCTTTAAATACTGGTAACTGCGCGCGCATTTGCTATACAAATCTGTCAAAAATTAATTTTGACTGGCAACACTAAAAGAGCATTTTACAACACTGAATTAGTCGCAGCGAATAGCATTTAGTGCAATTCTTTGCAAAAGCATAAACAATTGTAACAGGCAAATAGTAATAAAAACAAAACAAAAGGCTTTCAAAAAACATACAAAATAAAAGTTGATTACAAATGTCGTTATTAGAGCAATATGAGCAGCAATATGCAACGCTAATTGCTGAAATAACAGCACATATTGGTCGACTTCAGCAACTACAAAGTGGCAGCAGTAAGTACTAAAAATTGATTCATAAAAATTTGTTTTAAAGTTTGGTAAATTTATACCAAAGGTGAACGTCATGAGATATGCAATAAGATTGATAATAGCTTGCCCGAAGCAAAGGAACTGCTGGAGCAGATGGGCCTGGAAGTACGCGAACTCAATCCAAATCAACGCAATAGTTTTAATAACAAAATACAAGTGGCTCAAGCGGAATTAAAGCGCCTGCAAACGGAGTACAAACAAACAAAGGACAAATTCCGAGCACAGCCGAATGCTTTTACTACATTAGATTTGGGCGCTCCAGAAGATTATTATGAAGATGTGTCCATTAGCAATGATCAGCGGCAGCGATTATTAGACAACTCTGAACGAATTGAACGCACCGGTAGTAGATTAACGGAAGGCTATCGAGTAGCTGTGGAAACCGAAGCACTTGGTACTCAGGTACTAACCGATCTGCATCATCAACGGGAAACGTTGCAAAGCGCACGTTCACGTTTGCGTGAAACCAATGCAGATCTGGGACGCGCTTCACGCACGCTTAATACTATGATGCTTCGTGCACTACGAGAAAAAGTTGTGCTATACGGCGTTGGTTTATGCTTCGTAGTTGCCGTTGGCATTAGTCTTTATGTGACCTTTGCGCCGACCTCTGCCAGTTCCACATCATAGTTGTTATTTAATGATTAAGCGAACACATTCCTATGAATATTAAGAATTGATTATTTATTGTATGTTGTTAGTATTTATGTCTATTCAACCACTTTAATAGATTTGCCCTATTTGGCTATTTCAAAAGCTTCTTATATAATATATATACGTATATCAATTCTGTGTACTACAATATTGTAATAGTTAAAACATGTTCGTTGGCTTCAAATACCATTGCCCAAATACTAATAGGGCTTGACTTAGCATATAAAAACTACAGCATGTGAATATTTCTTAATAAATAGGCAAATGTGCTTAGTAAATAGTTATCGCCGCTTGATCTTAGCGAACTAATGGCGGAAGCTGTTTATACAACACATCCGAGCCCATGTTATATTATTTTGTAGGACTTTTCTGCATAATTTCGAAATCATATTTACAAATCATAGAACTAACCAAAAAGTTACATTTAAAGCAAATTATTAAATAAAGGCATAAATTAATTAAATGCAGTTGCATTGAGTTTAGCGAAATGCTTAGCCAAACTCAATGTTCCCCAACTGCTAGCAACTACAAGACGAGGCCTCCTCATTGACATCTAGATCATTGTCTGAATTAATTTGAAAACTCTTATGCTCTAGCGCCTGTAGCTCCATTTTAGATCGATTAGCCTGCACCAACTGCTGCGAAATGTCACGAAACATCTCCTCGACGCCCTCTCCGGATCTACAAGATGTTTTATAGGTAGCGGCTATTAATGTATGGCACTGTTCGCAAAAAGCTTCCACTTCCTCATCGGTAACTTCAGGCTCACGGCCTTCCAAGTCACTTTTATTGCCGCATATAAAGATTTTGGCATTTTCTGCATATGTTACTATATCCAGAAGGTGTTGAGAAAGTGAGTGAAATGAGGCGGCATTATCCAATGCAAAAACCAAAATTGCGCCTTCAGCAAATTTGTAATAGGAGGAAGTTACTGAAGCAACACGCTCCATGCCACCTGTGTCCCAAAGTTGAAGCTGCCATGGTTTTACAATGTGAATAAGCACTTTATACATAAAAATTATACAATATGCACACCTTAATTTGTTTTTCGCCCACGCTGTAATTGCGATCTATGTGATCCAATCCAAGTGTGGATTTTCGATCTGTGTCGCTAACAAATGTATCGTTGGTAAAACGTCGAAACAAAGAACTTTTGCCTACGCCATAATCTCCGCAGAGTATAACTTTTTGCTTGGGTATGCGCATCGTAGCCATGGCAAAATAACACAATTTTTTATTGTAAAATAATTTAATTAGTTTGCAGACGCTCGACTCAATAATAAAGACAAAACAGCTGTTCAGGCAGTGCGAAATTTTTCGCAGTGTTGCCGGATTATTATACGTGTTATCGATAACAACATGAGCGCTCTTTGCAAACCATTTAAAGCCACATTAGATCTATGCCTATTAATCATTTGCGATTTTGCTTTTTTGATAAGATTTAATGTTAATACCTATCAATTATGCGATTATTATTATGCGAAGTTAATAACCGCAATCACTTTTGGCCAATTGTTATTTCTTTCGTAGCTGTTGCGTCAAACGGATGGGATATCTTTAAAAATGCCAAGCTTATTAGATTGTGTAGCAATTTTATTAATTTGCTGTGCAACCTTGGCAAGCGGCAAGTGCAATCTACATTAAGGTTCAGTAGCTAAAAGTTAACGCAAGAATTTTAATAGGCAAGTCCGGCTATGGTCCTGGCGAGCAAGATTGGGGCTATGTGGATGTGCGCCCTGGCGCGCACATGTTCTACTGGCTTTATTATACTACTGCCAATGTAACCACCTATACGGAGCGCCCACTAGTTATTTGGCTGCAAGGCGGTCCAGGCGCCTCTTCAACTGGCTATGGCAATTTCGAAGAGCTAGGTCCAGTGGACTTATATGGAAATTATCGCGATACAACTTGGGTCAAGGATATGAATGTGCTTTTTATTGATAATCCCGTAGGCAGTGGCTTTAGTTATGTGGATGGGACACCATATTACACGGCAACAAATAAGGAAATTGCCTTGGATTTAGTTGAGTTAATGAAGGGTTTTTATACGCTGCATAAAGAATTTGAAAAAGTGCCCTTACACATATTCTGTGAAAGCTATGGCGGCAAAATGGCACCCGAATTCGCATTAGAATTGCATTTGGCCTATGAACGAAATGAGATTGAGACTAATTTAGTTTCAGTAGCTTTGGGCGATCCCTGGACTTCTCCAATTGATTCTGTACTGGCATGGGCCCCTTTTCTGCTGCAACTTGGATTGGTCGATCAGGATGGCTATGACTCTATAATGGTTGCTGCCAACTTTACAGCACAGCTGGTAGATGAGGAACGTTGGGTACAGGCTACTGCTCAATGGGGCTTAACTCAAGGTGCGGTGCAAGGAGCGTCCAAGGGCGTTAATTTCTACAATGTGCTGCAGGAAACTCAAGCTTATGCAAAAATGACACCCGAACGTATGTGCTAGCTAAGTGAAAAAAATATATTTTTTTTAATAATGGCAATTCATTAGAATTGCTCACCCGCTTCATGATGAATTACGACATTGACGAAAATCGTGACCAGATGCTACAGGAACTCATGGAAGGACCTGTGTCGGAAACTTTGGGCATACCAAGTAATGTACGGTGGGGATTCCAACGAAACGCAGTTTTTGACATACACAAAACCGATTTTATGAAGCCGGTATTACATATTGGTAAGATGTTTTAACGTTGGGATTAGATTTATCTCAAACAAGCGATCAATTTATAAATATTCACAGTAAATGAACTGCTAGACCACACACCCATTAAGGTCGCCGTATTCTCTGGCGGTTTGGATTTGATTTGCGCAACTCCCGGTACTGTCGAATGGATTGAAAAATTAAGTTGGAGCAAAAAAGATGAATATTTGCAGGCGCCACGTACCGGTATTAGCGTAAACAGGATATTGGAGGGCTATCAAAAAAAAGGCGGCAATTTTAGCATGTACTGGATTAATCGTTCCGGTCACATGGCTCCCGCCGATAATCCCATGGCTTTGAGTCATGTCTTGCAAGATCTAACAGGTTTTGGACAATGATTTTGTAATAGTGAACATATTTAATAAAAACTCTTGAAGATCCACTTCACTTCTAATTGGAATTCAGTAAGATAACAATGTAATCGCAAACTTAATTTATCGCTTTTCGAATTCATGAAAGTGATAAGTATTTTTATAATATTTACACATGCCATAAAAAGATCGCAAGGAACGAGTCACGCTTTTAAATCTACGGGTTATAAATTAACCAAACGGTCGCTGGAAAGTCCGTCGCTCCATTCCCATACATGCATAAATATATATTATGTATAGAAGTAAACAGATTAGAAATTCAACAATGGTGCGCTTACTTGCGTTTATAACTTAAAAACAGCGTTCAGACGTTAAACGCGCTCTTAACTGAGCGGTCTGTGGGTTCTTAGCTGGATTTCCTAAGCTTCGAAATGGGGCGTTTGCTTTGTTTATTATTCGCAATCTTGGCGCTTTTTGGCTGTAGTGCTGTGCATGGTAAGTGACCTAGATGCATAGTTAGTTAAGAGGCAAAGATAAAACTGATTTTTTAATGAGTGTACACGATCAGAACTTATCGGGTTTCTCAACAAAGTTTCATAGCAGATTCAATAATTTCTGCCACTTGAAATCGCAATGTTGATGACCAGATAAGATTGTGTTCAAAAGATTCCGTAAATGTCATACAGTTTCATATACAGAAAGACTAAATTACCAACGTCTTTTGAAACAGCTCGCGTCGGATATGGAACAGGGGATCAGGATTGGGGCTTTGTAGATGTAAGAACAGGCGCACACATGTTCTACTGGTTGTATTACACCACAGCCAACGTTAGCGCCTACACGGAGCGACCTTTGGCCATTTGGTTGCAAGGTGGTCCTGGTGCCTCTTCTACAGGCTATGGCAACTTTGAGGAGTTGGGTCCTTTGCAACTCAATGGCAGCTATAGGGAATGGACCTGGGTGAAGGACATGAATGTCATGTTTATTGACAATCCAGTGGGCAGTGGTTTCAGTTATGTTGATGGCAGTTCGTATTATACCACCAACAATAAGCAAATTGCTTTAGATTTGGTGGAGCTTATGAAAGGTTTTTATGCCGTGCATCCCGAGTTTAAAAAAGTGCCACTGCATATTTTCTGCGAAAGTTATGGAGGCAAAATGGCTCCAGAATTTGCTTTGGAGTTGTTCTATGCTATACAGCGTGGTGAAGTTGAAAGCAACTTGGTATCTGTAGGCTTAGGTGATCCATGGACTTCACCTATTGACTCAGTGTTGTCTTGGGCACCTTTCCTATTACAGTTGGGCATAGTAGACCAAGACGGTCATGATAAAATTGAAGCAGCAGCTTTAAAGACCCAGAGTTACGTAGAACAGGAGAAATGGACACAGGCTACATTGCAATGGAGCAGCACACAGTCGGTAGTGTTGCGTGAAACCAAGGGTGTGGACTTTTACAATGTAGAGAAACCTACGCTAGGCGATGCTTACTCACTGAGAATGCTGGAAGAGAAAAGCCCGGAAGGTAAGTTTAAAATTTCTTAGCATAAACAAAGGCCACCAACTACATTTTCATATGCAGAAATTATGTTACGCACACTGGTACATTTTGACATTGATGAGGACCGCGATCAGCTGCTTGAAGATCTTATGCGTGGTCCAGTAACTGAAGCTTTAAACATAACCACAGGTGTCAAGTGGGGCGCTCAAAGTGGTACCACATTTACTCGTTTAATGGGAGACTTTATGAAGCCTGCTGTTCATATAGGTATGAACTTTATATATTTACTTACAATCTATTTAATATGATCAATTTCGATAGTAAGCGAACTGCTCAACAACACCACCGTCAAAGTGGGCGTATTTTCGGGCGGCTTAGATCTTATTTGTGCAACTCCCGGTGCTGTCAATTGGATTGCCGACATGGAGTGGAATGATAAAGTAGCTTATTTGGCTGCTCCCCGTGTTGGCATTAATGTGGATCGTGTGCTAGAAGGTTACGAGAAAACAGCAGGCAATTTTAGCATGTTTTGGGTCAATCGTGCGGGACATATGGTGCCCGCTGATAACTCTGCCGCTATGGCACATATTCTCCGCGAGTTCACGAGTTTCGGCTAGATAATAAACAACAAGAATTAAAATTTACTAAAACGATTTGCTTGAATTTTTAATTCCAAAACTAATATGTATGAGTAGACGCCTTTTTATACCCTGTATAAAATTACGAATATTTCCTGAGAAGATAAAGTTTGTTGAATCACGATTTTTAGCCAAACCGATCAATATTTTGATCTGAAAAAGAGTTTTGCGTCATGGTCTTATCCATCCGAACAAAATCGTATAAAATACAACAAAAAATATAGCCATAAATGCACAAATTTCATCACCCCTTGCTTATAAAGTACCCCACACCTCACGCGCTCTCCAAGAAACACGGAACTGGTTTATTGCGTATCATGTAGCATAAAGACCAATTAGGTAAAAGGGCCTTTCTTTTTTTTCAACATTTTTTGTTTAAAACTCTTTATATTTGTTCAAAATTGACATTTGTGAAAGATCTCATTATTATATTCAGTATACAGTATATACAGTAATAACGTCAATAGATCAAGAGAGAAAATTAGCTGAATTTTGCAGCAATCAAAAGCAGAAGTATTGTCATGGGTTTTTTTGTAAATTTTTCCCCGCCTCTTATGACTCTAATGCTATTAACAGTTTTTTACGAGCTCTGGCTATTATATATATATTCGCTATTATATATATGAACTCTGAATTTTTTAAAAATTTAATTTTTTTGTGTGAATAAATTGGATTGAATTTGAAAAGCAAAAGTATGTACAAATAATGTGTTTTTATCGTTCGTTTCTGCTTGAAACAGCTTTCAAAATTTGGTTCACTATTTAGAGGTTTTCGATTGTTCACTAAATAATGTACTCTTAGTGAAAATTTAGGTGTTCACTATACCGGGTGTTCACTATATCCAGCCACGAATGTATTTAAAACAATGAGGTAGATAATGTTGTCAATAGTGTTTTTGGCAAGGAGTATCCTTCTTGGTTTTTGGACTACTTCAATTATGCTTTCTACATATACATTCTCTTATATACATACATACAAAGATTTTATGCCCGGTGATTTCTTCACAAAAAATTAAGGATTATTCAATTCCACAATTAATAATCTTCGATGCCTAATTCACTTTTCATTGCGTGTAAACGTATTTTCGAAACACTTTTGCCACTTTACAAGTAAGATACTAAGATAGTATAAAAATTTTAGTTGCAAAAAAATTTTTTTTATATTTTTTAGGAAACAACACAATAAAGCTATCTGTAAAACATTTTGAGAAGAAGCTTCAGTCAACAAAAGCGGTTTGTTGATTGGGATAAGCAAAATAAAATATAAAAGATATTTTTATATTACATACACATGGATGCAAATTTAGTTTTAAGTCCTTTGTCGAAATGGTAGTTTTAAAAACACATTCGTTTTGAGGAAGTCATAATGGAAATTGAATGTGTTTGTACAATATTGATGGCTCAACCAAAAAAACCTTCCATCAAAATGCATTGGTTTCTTAACGCTAATATTCAATGCAATTCTCAGAGTAGACAACTTCCCAATTCAGTGGAAATGATCCTAAAGCAAAACAAACTTGAAAATGAGATCTCGTCGTACCGTCCTATTAGCCTATTGCCAACATTTTCTAAAGTATTTGAAAAAATAATGTTGCCAATTATGGAGGAACTTGATATCATTCCGGATCATCAGTTTGGATTTAGAGGAGGCCATGGTACCCCTGAGCAATGCCACAGAGTAATAAATGAAATCACATCAGCGAAAATGTTTGCCTGCACCATACTATTTATTACTAATGTCCTATTTAGATACACGATACTTCTAGGTGCAGCAAAAAATAAAGAATCATCAGCATTGTTTTTCATAAATGCAGGAGTACTGCAGCATATTAGGTTCCGCTTTATACAATACAACTTGATCTTATTGAAGCCTGGTTTCTACTTTAGAAAATAAAAGTAAACGCCCTAAAATCCGCTCTATAATATTTGCATTAAGAAAAGGCGACTGCCCAGAAGTATCTCTTGAAAGATAAGCAATTCCGCAAAGCAACTGTGTAAAGTATTTTGGATTACATCTCAATCGTAGACTAACGTGGAAAAATGATATATCAGCAAAACGTCAACTTCTTAATGTAAAAACAAAACTTATGTTCTGGTTAATAGGCCGAAATTCTCAAACAAGCCTGGAAAACAAGATTTGACTGTATAAAACCATTCTAAACAACTGTGGGGAATGGATAGTAACTCAAATATTGAAATTCTACAGCGCTACCAATCCAAAACAATGCAATCGATAGTTAACGCTCCTTTTTGGGTGTCTAATGCAGGCATTCATAAAGATTTAAAAATGCATTTCGTAAAAGAAGAAATCAACAAATTTAGCAAAAAGCACATTGAAATAATTCACAACCACGAAAATAATTAAGGGGTCCCGGTGGTCTAGAATTTTCGAAAAATCGAATTTTTTTCCATATGTTTCGAAAGTATAGGCTTTTAAGAATATATTGTAAAATTTTTGGAAGGATATTCCCAGTATTTTCGATTCTACAGCCGCTTTAGCAGGTAGAGTCAGATTCGCCACGCGGCGGCATCAATGGTCGCATTGTTGATCAGTGTAGCTTTGCGTGTTGAGTAAGCAACATCGAACTCTTCATTAAAATAAAATATCTAAGAAAATGGATAAAAAACAAAGCAGGGAGACTTATAGACGACCATGCTCTAAAGGGGAAAAAATTAAAAGATAGTGAGCAATTGGAAGTAAATGTCATTCCTACTTTCAGTTATTGTATCATTGAATTCAGTGCGATATTCTTGATATTGCAACAGTTATTGAAGTGCAAAGATTGTGATGGCGCAGTGACTTTTAGCAAAAATGGCCAACGGGGTTTACGTTTCAAACTCCCTCTAAAGTGTAACTTTAAACAGAATTATCTCAAAACTACTTTTTTTGGTCTGGTGTTGTCGAAAAATAAAATTGATATGTTGTTCACAACATCAATGGCTATCGCCCGAATCAATTATTTCGTAGTTTTTTAATTAAAAAACTGAAAAAAGATAACCCGATTTTTAGAGAGAATTCAAAATAGCTCCATTTTGTCAAATTTTTTTTTTTGGTTTTTGTGCTTCAGATAAATAGAAGAGCCAAAATGGAGAACACCGCCCAGGTCCAATTTTATGGGAGGGTCAACTTCAACGCAATTTTTAATATTATTAAAATTAAAAATTTTACCACCGGGACCCCTTAAGCGTAAGCCTAGCGGAAAATAGTTCAACATTAAGAAGACTGCACATACTCGATACTCTCATATCTATGAGATAGATGAATTGGACACATGCGATTCAATGGCTGTTTATTTATACATATATTTTTATTTGTATTATTTACTAATTTAGCTTATTGTCTAAAAACAGACCCATTGTAAATAAAATATGAAAAGCAAAAAAAAAACATTTTGCATCATGTTTCGTATGCTTTTTGACCAGTTTAAAATTTGGTCGACTAACAACAGTAATATCCGTAACAGTAATTAAGTCGATTGCCAACTCTGTTCGATCATAAGCACTAAACCCCTAACAAAACTTACTGTAAATATAAATAATGGCGCATATGCGCAGTACAAAATAATTCCGAGCTTTCTCTCTCTCACGCACACTCATGAAAAACTGCAACCCTCTCTCCATGTAGCGGTCTTGTGTTTGTTGTTGTTTTAATACCGTCGCAACTCTGACTGATGTGCGCACAAACACTCACAAACACACGTACGAAATCTGCGCACTGCCTGCGCTTATCAGACAGAATAAGCTGAAGCTCTCCGCCGGCGCAGCAAAAGTGCTCTCTGCAACGCAGCGCATTCGCGTGAGAGAGAGCGAGCAAAGCCCCAGAACAGAACCAGAACAAAATGTCGGAGGCCGTAGCGGCAGCAACAACGGGCAGCTATTTTTATTGCATGTTGGAAAATTAAACAAAATACACGTGTGTGTGTGTCGCTCCCGTTTCGCTTGGAGCGTGAGTTGTTTACAAAGGGAAAAATGCAGTGAAATATAAAAAATGCAAAAATTTTGCTAAATAAAAAGCTAAACACAAAGAACTAAATCAAAAACTTCGATAAATATAGCAAGAAAAGCGAAAAAGTAAAGTGAATGCTGGCGGCGACGTTTTGTAGCTGCCAACGCGCATAATCGTAGCCAGTCGCATGTACAAACACATACACATATAAACAGCACACGCATACCTGCGTGTGTGTGAGTGAGGGAAACAGCGAGTGAGCGAAAGCAGAAAAAAAAACAAAACAGCCGTGGAAAATTGCGTGTGTAGGTTGAGCCGGGTTAAACTTCGAAAATATTCGATACTATTTGAAAAGAAAAACAACATATTAATAATAAAAAACAAATATGCGTGTGCGAGAAAAACGGAAGCATCAAAAAGAGCAAAAGGCTTCAAAGCCATTAGCGCCTAAGGTAAATAATAAATAAAATCATTTACGGCCTTACTAGACCTTACTACTTTGATATGTTTACAGGAGCAAAAGGATGAATCAGCTGCTACAACGCGCACCCCACCACCTATGACGTCGACCACCCCTACACTGTCTGCTGCTGAGAAAGTCGCCTTTGATAATCGCATTAAACGCAAGAATGTGTTGGCTCTTAACGAGAAAGTGGCCGCTTTGCGGGAATACGATCGCCAGCCAGTGTATAAACACGTAGGACGTATGTTTAACTGCAGTCCGGATCAGATTAAGCGCATTGTGCAGCAACGTGATGAAATTCTACTTGCTTGGGATCAGCGCACGCGCCGCAGTCAGGATGCACGCACCCTGGACATGAAGGTCGTGCGTTTTTCCATGCTTGGTGGTGCTGTTTACGAATGGATACGACGTATGATGTACTACAAAGACTTTATCATAACTGATGCTCTGTTACAAAAAATGGCACTGCAGTTTAAGAGCTCCATGGGGCTGAGTAAATTTTTTCCACATCAGGATTGGTGTGATAAATTTCGCAAGACCTACAATATAGAGCACAATGATACCAAGCTGTTAAAAATTGGTTATACGCAGGGCTACTCAGTACAACTGAAGGATATTGTTAAAGATGCCATGTCCGAGTGCAGGCCGGCTTTAAATTCTAACAGTGGCCAAAATGAAGCTGAAGATATTGATGAATATGCCAGCTTAGGCGGTGGAGGTGGCACTACAACTGGTAGCAGTCATGCTGCCGATGACGATGAAAACATGGAAGTGGATATAGATGGTGTGCCAGATGACGAAGATGTAAAGCCAACGTTAAGTGAACTTGATTTGGCACTGCCACAGATGGTGCGACTACCGCTACAAACAAATACTCCTCCTGGAACATCCCGTAAAGTACTATTGGCCACACCGATTGCACCAACGGGCTCTGCAGCAACCCGTGCGAAACCCATAACTATGACCATTATACCACTTGCTTTAGCACAAAGTATTACGCAGCGGCTTTCCCCGCAGCAGGATACTTTGTCCAAGAAATCTGTGTCGTCAAGCCACGCCAAGACACAGTCGGTGCCTCAACCCATAATAGACATCAAGAAGGAAATAAAAGTAGAGCCCACAGACCTCGAAGAGAATAATGAGGAGCAGTTAGAGCACACGACTACGCCAGCAGTGCGCATTAAAGAGGAAATAGAAAGCGACATTGAGCAGGATGAGCCGTTTGATGATGACGGTAATAATGGTCGCTCAAGTGTTACCTCACTTGCCGAAGTGCTGGCTGCAAATGTGGAGGACGAAAAGGAATACATACAGCAGACGCGGGCTTTGCGAAAACGCAAGCCTAGTCAATCACTTGATACAGAGCTTTCTCCGGTTAAATTTATTGAATTGCCACCACTGCCTCCACTGACTAAGGCGCCAGTAGCCAAACGGCGTCAACCAGACGACAACAATAACTCAGGCAGCGAGATCAATTCCAGTCCAACTCAACCAGTCGTTATCAGCTGTGTCCAGGCGCGCCAGTACCTGAAGCTACTAAAGGTGTTTGCGCTCCATAAGGAAAACTCTCGCCTCACAGAATTATTTACACGCGCCGATGAGGTGATGCGTGAAATGGGTACAGATTAAGTTTCGGGCGTGAAGAAAGGTGCATTAGCCAAAGACCATGCTAGTCTTATTTTAGTGTATAGAACATCTCGAAGATGCAATAATCAATTAAGTTTCATAGTTTTAATTCGTAACTATTAAAATACATTTTCTGAAAACAATCATCGTTTTATAATAGTAATAAAGGTTTTTGAAATCTAAGATAGAATGAAAACTTTTAAATGAATCCTTAAAAATTTAACTTTTTTTAAAAAGCCCTGGAAAGATGAAATGGAATAAAATCAATTATTTCAATATATAGAATTACATATATATATAAATAAATATAGCTTTGAAGTTGTAACTTTTTTGTTTCTCAAAAATATTTTAATTTGAAGGCTGAATGTCGACCAATAAAAAGCTACTATGCAAACCTAACTACACTAAAGCGAGTTTCAAATATTTTTTAAAGTTATATATTTTTAATTTGAAAATGAATCAATAATTTTAATTGCTGGTATTTAAATTTTAGGACTGCCCCCCATAAGAAAACATAATACAAAACATATTTTTTTATGATGTAGTTTCACTTTGTGAACTATTGTAGATGTTTTAAAAAAATGACATTGTACATTCATCTGTTTGCATGCGTAATCTGCATAACCTCTCAACCTTTTATACAAAGTAAATCCTATGTTCTTTAATTCATACATGAAATAAGAGTGTATTTTATTTCTTTTTAAAATAAATAATGTTGAATTCAATTTGCTGTTCTTTTTTTTTTTTTTGATTTACCAATTTTTTTTTGAAACGTGAATCTTTGAAATATCGTCAGAGCTGTTTGTGTATTTATGTGGGTACATACATATATAGGGTGACCAACCGTCCCGGTTTTCCGGGACGTGTTACCAGGTTTTGACTGCTTGTCCCGGTGTCCCGGTTCGCGCTGTAAAAGTCCCGGTTTTAAATTTATTGAAATTTACCTTTTTTTTTTTTTAGGTAAAAATAACATTTTCAACAAAGAAATTTATTGAAATTTAAATTTACATTAAAAAAGCGAGGTGTCGGGAAATGTCCCGGTTTTAGACGAGGAATGTCTTGGATTTGCCTCTTTGGCATATGGTCACCCTATACATATATGTGCATACATATGTGCAAATGGACATGTATATGTGTATTGCGATCTCTTCCTCTTCCCGGAAAAAAGCAAATTACAAAAAAATGTGAATGAAATGATTTTAATGATTAGGAGCATAAAAAAAATCTTAGGAAATATTGGAAAACATAATTTTAATTGTACGTTTTTTCTTTCTCTTCTATCCTCCGTCATCACTTGCCTCTTTTTACCAAAGTTTCATTTGTTGTGTTGCAGAAATGGCGCCGCACGTGTCGTTCGCATTTTATTCCAATGCGGTCGAAACAATTTGTTGCAAGTGTTTCTTAATAAAATGCAATGAAGAGGTTCCAACATGCCTTAGTAATGCCGACCATTGTTTTTGCGCACAGCGTCCCAGTGCCAGTAGCAAATGCAAATATTGCGGCCTGCTGCAGCTTGAGTTTCCGCATGAACAGTGCCAAACATCGCCGGATCAGCTACATCATTTTTGGAACTTGACGGAGTATGATGTTAGGACTGTTGAGCATGATGATAGTTCCCGAAGCTCGGTAACATTCATTGACAAGTTGGAGAACGAAAGGGACGTCAGCAAAGAAACATGTCAATAAGGAGCACATGTAAACAAGTACATACGTTTATACATATGTATGCATGTATGTACATATATGTAATGATGTATGATATGTAAACTACATTTTTTTAACTTGAAAGTTCATATAATAAAACAATCGTTTACAGTACGTTTATTTATTGTGCTTTCGTCATTTCAAAAAATCTGAGCATGAAGTCGCTGTAGTTTGTAATGGTGTGTGTGAGATTCATAGTCTTTATAAAGAAAAGACCTAAATATATGCAATAACTGTAAATGCGCATGTCTGCCCTTAGTTGCGGCGCTGGCGTGGCTCTGCGTGTTCTCTCGCTCTCCAGTGCTCTCTGGCTATTTTTGTTGCTGCTCTCTGCTTGGCGTGTGGCCGTCTTACGAATACATACGCGCGTAAATACAAAGTGTGAGGTGCTTTGTGGAAGGGTAGTGGGTGGTAGGAGGTGGCGCCGCACAGGGTGGTATGAGTGCTGTGTTAAAAACTTGCTAATGCTTTCTAAAGCAACTAACTTATGCACGTATTATTTTTACTAATTTAAGTTACATATACTAAATCGAAATAATAATAATAAAAATAAAAGCAAAAATGTATACCAAATTCTCGTTGATTGATCGACTGAGTAGCGTTTACCGCACACATACATACATATATGCCTGTATTAATCAAATGCACAGTCACATTCGTATTTGACAAGCAGAGAGAGAACAAAACAAAAAACAAAACTAATCAATCAATCAATCCCCCTACAGCAGCAACAACAACAACGCTGGTTCATATACATGGCTTACTCACTCGCCAGCCAGCTCACCAACACATAGGCGAAGCAAGCGCACAATTACGACCAGAACGTTGATTGATTGAATCAGTTGAGTATTGCCGCTCAACGTTCAAGCAACAAACAATCGGAGAACTGTTTGAATTAACGCTGATTATTTCTTGCATTGGTGTTAGTCAGTCATACAACAGCTGATGGCTAGTGAGCTGCCAGACCGCGTCAGTGCTGGTAAACGACAGTTTTGGCGTGAGTTTTTGGCCTTGTATCAGCAATTGCCGGAGTTGTGGGATGCACGACATCAAGGCTATCGGCATCGAGATTCAAAACATGAGGCCTATGATGTTTTGGAGGCCAAGCTAAAGGAAGTGGAACCAAATGCGACTCGTTACGATGTGCAGCGGCGCATTAATATTTTTCGCACAAATTATCGTCGCGAACGTGTTCGCATTTTAACCCAAGAGAAACTGGGACTGCATCCAGACATATGCAAACCTACACTTTGGTTCTACGACTACATGAGTTTTCTGCTAACCCAAGACTCGTTTCAACACGGTTCAAGGGCTAGAAAAATGCGTGAGGCTGGCAGCCACAAATCCAAAGCTTTAAGCGGTGCTAAAAAAGAGGTAAAAGTGGTATAACTTATAAAAAAAAAACATATTTTTTAAATTTTGTTATTGAACACCGTTTTAAGCAAACCCAGTCCACAATAACTGTAGAACGTGCAAGCGAGTTGACTGCTCAAGAGGCCCCAATAGCAAGTTCTACATTTAGGACAATCACATCGCCGCTACCAGATGACAGCTCGCTACTCAGTCCAAAAGTAGAAATTTATGAAACCGATGTAGAGCCAGCGGAAGCACAACCTTTAGCTTCCCGTGGGATAATTAAAGTGGACTCGGCGGAGGTGTGTGGGTCAAGCAATAATGAAGCCACTTGTCCCATCTCTTCGACTGTTGTAAGGCGCAATGATATTAATATTCCTCTTTTGAGCGAAGCTTCGGAAGCTCTGGCGAAGTCATGGGCCATACAATATGAAGAAATGGCGCCTACACAGCGTATCTTGGCTCGTAAAGCTATTGCCGATATTCTTTTCGAAGGCTGCATGGGTAACCTGCGAATAAACCGCTGCGAACGTGACAGTGTGGGAAATAACTTGTAAATTAATTTTTGTTAAAAAAAAATCACTTGCTTATATTAATAGAAACACTTATAAATGCAATGTAAATGTACAAATAAAAAAATAAATAAATTGACAATGAAAAATAAAAAGCAATTATTTTGAATACCATAACGGAAGATGGAAATTTATTTTATGCAATATAAATTTAATATTAGCTTCCAAAAAAAAGAGTTGAATTTTTTAATTATAATTCTTAGTAATAGCAATAAGCTAAGCCAATGATTAAATCTGACAGATTGCAAGATTAGTTTAATATAACATTTTTAGTTCCATAAAATGCAATACATTTTTGTTTATTTATTTTTAAATTGCAGAAGGCGCCAATTCGTGCATGATGTAAAATTATGGCGTACATTTTTACCGCGCTATGCAACACTATTAATGCTCAAATAAGTTGGCAGCTTCAATTCAATTGTTATTTATCAAGAGGAAGAAAATATTTTGGAAACGCGTATTTTTAATTTTAATAATTCAGATATATAATTGATTCACTTGATTCTATTATTTTATGTTTAAATATTGATCAAATAGTGATCCAATTTGTTTCTCCATAACGGCTTAAAAATGAAAAAAACATTCTTATACACATTGTAGAAACAAGGCTGAAGGCTGCTGCTAATATGTATATTTGCTCCAAAAAAAAATAGAAATGCCGAAAAGCGAAGAATTGTAAGGAATATTATATAGTGCTTAAGTCGCTTTCAACTAATATTTATTTTCTTAGCAGTGCTGATAATAGTAAGGCAGAACCATGCGGGCATACGGACGCGGTCATTGCCAGGTGAGTACAAGCAAAGAGTATCACAATATATCAATCACAAATATTTAATATGACTTACATTTTGATAGAGCCTGGAGTCACATAAACAGTTTGCTACGTAAACATAGCATAAGGCATTTGAATGTCGAAAAGAGTTCCAACGGCCGCATTTTAACCAAGGAGTGCAATGCTAAGCTACAAGGGGAGTATCCTCCTGCTACATACCAGGATTTAATGGTTTGGATAAGAGTGTGGCTAACAAGACTTGATGAAAATGAAAAGAAGCGGGCAGACCACGAAGAAAACAATACTACAATTGAGCAAAGTTATTTGAGCAAGGATTTGAATCGTATATTGTTAACAACAACATATCCAACAGAAGTAAATACTTCCACCAAAAGAAAAAAGAGTGAACGGAGAACGGAAGAAAGGCGTGAAGAGGTAGTTGATTTGTGCAGCGACGATGATACTCAAAATGACAGCGAAAATGCGGCCGAATCTTCTGAAATAGAGACATTTGACTTTGCCCAAGTCTTGTCCACATCAGATTTAATGGTTCACGATGATGAACTGGGCGATGTGCACCTTAAAGACTATGCTGACCATATAGACGGAAAACTGGACAAAGTAATTATTAAAAAAATAGAACCAGATGTTTTTTCATCTGATTCTAACAGCTCAGTCGAGCAAGTTTTTAATGAGACAAACCAAAACCAAGTAGATTGCAATGAGCAGAGCAAAACCACAGAGCCCAAACATGTCATTCGTGTGCGTACGGATTTATGTGAGGACAGTACAACTTTTGAGGAACAAGCGCACTGTTCACACTCCAAATCTGCGGCTCTTGCTTCTGTCGTTTCCGGTGAAAAGCCACCCAGAATTTTGGTTTACATAAATAAACGCAAATTAGCTGTGAGTGCAGTGACTGCAGGAGATCCTCCAGCCAAATTATGTGATTCGACATCAGAAATGGCTCTCTCTGCTAGTGCTGCATCGCCGCCAATTAAAAGGCGAATTTCAAACACCAAGCATAATTTGGGCGAACATTTGATGGCCGCTCTGGAAATGCCCGACCAAGATTTACTTGCAAACGATTTGCCAGACACCACAGCGTCTAAACCCGCAGTTCAGCAACCAATTGAAGAAGTTGACTTAACCGAAGATGACAAGCCCATATTACATATTTCTAATGTTTTGGGTTTGTTGGGCTGCGTGGAAAGCTACGCTCAGTGGCAGCGCAATGCCGAGGCGTGCGCGTTAGTTGAGCAGTTACGTAGCAGCTTGCAGCGTGCCGAAATGGGCACAGTGTAAGTTAACTTTAAAAATTTATTACCATCTATTTATATAGTAATATTCATATAATTTACTATGTAGAAAAGAAAAATCAACGCGACATTAACGTTCAACTTTTCTCCATTTTTATCTGTTGATGGTCTTAATCAACGCTTGCTTATGCAGGAGGGAAGAGACGTATGAGCTTACTGGATACCCATAGAATGTGCCAAACAGAGCTTGGGCTTGGTGAAATTTTATTGCTGCATCTAGCATCCCTGTTTTGAGGTATGTAAAGGTAACTTATTATAGATAGTCTTTTATTAATTTTACAAATAAGCACACATGTGCCTTAAAAGCTAGCAAACAAAATTTTTATTAATCCAGGCAAATAAAAACGTCAATACTATATTTTATAAAATCATTAGGAAATCAAGAAATCTTAAGTTGTTATAACTTATTTATAATTTTTTTCCCAACTTCTTGTTTATTTCGATCCAAAACCGAAGTTGTTAAGTGAGTTATTTTTTAAAAAACAGGGGACATATTAACATAAAATATTTAACAATACGGCTCATCTTAGAATAGTTCCAACTAAGCATGTTGTTTTATCCTTGAACATAAGCTTAAGTTATATCCAAAAAAACACGACCTCCAATATGATCAGGAGGAAAAAGAAATCGTCTGTCTGGATGCCTATATCTTCGAGACTTCAAGAGCTAGGATAACCAAACTCGTCATTTACATTCTTCCACTCTCAAATAAAAGGGTATGTTTTCCAGTGAAGGTTCCAGTTTTTTAGTTCATTTTTAGGGTACTATTACATATATACCTCTAATATGATGGAACAGAGTTTCTCAAGCATTTTATGTGTGAAAAACTGTATATTATTGCAAGATATTTGTCTTTGTATTAAAATTACCTGAAGACCATTTGCAATATATTTGTGGTTCTTTTTAATTCTCGCAGAAAGATATGTACTTATACTAAAAGTAATAATAATTTGGAAGACACTCCAGCGGTAACTGCTGGAATATTTGTATATGACCTTCGTGTAATTATGTATAATTTAAAAAAAAATTAAGCATTTGATAAAGGTATTACAACTTTTTTGCCCCTCAAAGAATAAGTTCATAAGCAGACCATTTTAAAATTTGAATTCCGATAGGCTAGTGTTATTTTTGGAGTTACCTTTACTAATTTATGCATAAATATTTATACATGTAAAACTGACACAAGTATGCTATTTTGTCTTGCAGGCGTAGCCCAAATTAACACTACATCAACACATTAATGCAGATAATAAGGAAGTAGTACTCAAGTAACCACCGAAACCGCGTTAAGTTTTTTTCCCAGTCTTAGGCCTGCTAACAAGAGCAGGTGCCTCAATGTGCCTCACTGTGCCGCGCTGCATAGTAGTCTGTGCGTGGTAAAAGAAAAATCAGCGACTACAAATTGCTTGAATTAATCAGACATGGATGATGGCAGCTGGCATCAAACTGTTGCTGCACAGTGCTCCTATGCATGTAGTTTTGTTTCTTCTTTGCCTTACGGTTTATGTATAATATTAGAGCTAGGACTAAGATATGAAAGAATACAAATTGTTTGTTATACCAAATGGTAGTTGCTCAGTGTGCACACCCCACTGGTAGAATCTAAGTCAAAACTCGTCGCGCCGGCTGCTGCGCATCTTGTCATTTTGACAAGCTTTTAGAGGAACTGGTAAGCGGTTCGGCCGCAGTGGTTGCTCTAAACGCTAACACAGCTTGACAGCCGCCGCCCATCCGGCGATGCACTTAGCGCATTTGCAAATTATTTGCCAAGTATGGATAACTGCCAACAGCTGTTGCCACTGCTGCACTGCACCTGTGTGTAATTTCAGTGCCGCCTGTTTGCTATTTTAATTCTGTTCTGATCTGAGTCTGGAAAAATTCAAATCACTGCCCGTGTAGTTGAGTGAAGTCATGAGAGAGCTGCATGTTTTGCACCTGTCCACAACGCCCTACGCATGTGAAAAATCCAGCTAGGCTTTAATTGATGCAACAACAACAAGCAGTTCGACCACATACATGCATACCATATGATAGCCATTGAGGGTCGTACAGGGTTGGTAGGTGCTGCATTTACTAGTTGCACGTGTTGTCGCTGCTCTTGTCCAAGTTGGGGACTTGCAACTAGTCTGAAAGCGAAAGAAAACCGGCAAAAATGTTGTAAAAAAAATGCGTGAAGAAGCAGCAGCTGCGAGATGCGCCCAGCCTAGCATTGCAGTTTTCAAACCTTAAATGGGAATTGAAATTAAATGCAGCTGCTTTAATGATGTGCCATGTTGGGGCTGGCCAGGGGGGAGTTGGCACTTGAGCTTGTGTTTCAGACACTGGTGCAGTTTGTAGACGTAGCAACGTATCAATATGGCCTAAACAAATCTGCAACTTGGCGCATATATGGCACACAAGTTGTTTTAGCTGTGGATTGGTGGGCGTTGCTTGTGCATTGGGCGTGGCGCCACAAAATGAAATGAAATGCATAGAAAACAGCTGCGCCGGTGGCCGTTGCCAGAGCAGACTTACAACAAACCACGACTTGATGGGCGCCAACAACGTCCCAAAACAAAAAACCCACCAACAATCAAACTAAAATACAACTGAAAATAAAACGAGTGCTTGAAGTGTACTCTGCCTCCTGCGCGGTGTTGCCTTTTTTGGCCTTTTAATGGGAGTTGCCTTATTTGGTGCACAGACGGCGAGTAGGAATCAAACAGCAACAATAACCACAGAACAATTTTTTATCGCATGTTTGTTGTGTTTGTTGGTGCTGTTGCTATTGTTGTTCCTGGCGATCGACACTGATGATGTTGTTTGTTCAAATTTAAGGTACATACTATATATTTATATGGTAACATACATAAATTCATTTAATGCGCGATTTGAAATGCAATTGGCCAAAACGAAAGACTTAGGCAACGAACTTGCCCTGGTATTTACTCAAATTATAATAATTTAAGAAGTAATATTAAAAATCATAAGCACAATCGAAAAGAATGCTAAGACTTGAATGTCCCAACTATGATATACACTGTTGCCATATGATTGTTGGCTGGCAAAAATTTAAAAGGAGCTTTAAAGGGAGTTGTATGAAATTGGTACTCGACCTTTCTGTTAATAAATAAAATAAGCTTAAATGCTATTAAGAAGACTTAAATTTAAACTAAAGGTAGAAGCACTTTTAACCATCAGCAGGTACATCTACTAGTAAATTGAGTTACACTTAAGTTCAGGATAAGAAGTAACCTGATTAGATTTTACTGCCTCGAAACAAAACAGTGGCTCATATCCCAAAATTCTTCAATTTTCCGTCCATTCATTATTATAAAGCTTTTTTGTCTTTCGTTGATGAGCACGCTTTAAAAATATAATTGTACCCATCAATTGTAGAACTTCCTTTTCTCAATCAGAATAATGCTGCCAAATGACGTTAAAAAGAATTTTCAGTCTCTTAAGGCTGGGAGAGCGCAAGAGCTAGATAGAATTGACAGAAGAGCGGCTAAATCATGGATTGTTTTTTTCTTTTAAGCTTTTAATGCTAGGTAACACATATATATATGTGGCCTTATGGGCGCTTTAATAATTTACCCAAGACTTTGAAAGATTGCTGTGGTATACAATGATCAATGATCCTCCCAAGTCAGCCGTTTGCTTTCATCCCTAGGCACAGCACCCCGGAATGCTCAACCTGCCACACAATACTTTTTTCTCAAAGCATCACATCTTTGCTGAGTTCTTCAGTGCAAAGTTGTTGTTCCTACTTTCAGCTATATTTGCTGGTATTTTTCTTCAAAAAGCATCTGAATATCTTGGGTTTGGTTTGACGAAATTGGATCTTCGTCAGTAGTATCCTCATTTCAGTTTAAAAAAATCTCACTCTTACCTTGGCATTCACTTTGATACTAACTTGTTTTAGTAAGAACATAAGTTGCAAAAGCAAACTTATCTGAACAACAAAGCAATTCGTCCTATGGCATCCAGGTGGAAATCTGTTTACAGAATAAGTGCTTACGAAAACTAAATAATTTTCCGTGGTATTTTCGTAATCGCAGTATCCATCACGAACTTGGCGTTCTTTGCGTAGGTGATATCTGTATGCATTGCTGTGGATCGACCAAACAGACGCTCAAAACGATTTCACTCTTGTGATTTCAAAGATAAGTTTTTTGGCTATTATTATTATTATCAATATGGGATATATATAGATTTCATTAAGATCCCTCGTAGACCAGACCTTTTATCGGCGGTTTTCATAATGTTATTTAACATAAGTTCTAGTTACAAAAACCGCATTGTATTTAATCAGTTTTTTTAATATTGTGCTCCTCGATAAACTGTGGTTTCTGTCCAAAGATTTTTATTTTATGGTATATAAAATAATAAATTTTAATAATTATTTTATTTCGAATTTCATTAAAGATAATTCTGTATTTTTCAAAAGTATTTTTTAATCATGAAGCAATACTAACTATTACACTACAATTTTTGTTATCCAGAATAAGATTTATGCTTATTCAATCTAGAAAAACTTTTTCGAAAATCGTAAACATTCGACATATTTTCGACGAAAACTTTTTTCAAAATTTGATATTTTGTAATATATAATGAAGTAAGTTTTTTCACGATCCCAAAAATTATGAATAAATTTAAGGACTAATTATCTTGAATGAGCCCTGGTTATAAAATTCAGTTAGTCTTAATTGTAAAGTCGCCAAAACGCCCTGAGAACCAATAATCCCCTTGATAGACTAAAGAATATGCTATCTATAAAAAGAATCACCCAACCGCATGCCTTTCTCAATCATTTGATGGTTACATTGCAGCTGCCACACAGCTCCGATAATATGCCAGCGATCAAGCTGAGATCATAAGGTACCATCATCAGCGACCATAAACGGCCAGCAATTGAGGGGCACGAAGTGCCCAGTGAGCGGCATAGAGCATAGCTTGGTTGAACAGCAGCTTGGCCAGATTGTAGCCATTGCCGCAGTAACTTGAGCTAGTCTAAAGATTTCGCCTCGACTTATGGACTTATGGGATGGTCCGAAAACGGACAAAAAGAGAGAGGTAGGTCAGTTTTCAGAGCCAGTGCGCTTGACTCTTGATGGAACATGGACATGGCACTAAACATTTGCAATTTGGAATGCTACTGCGGTCTGTTTCGAGCAAAATTTTACAAAAACTGATTGCAGAAAATCAAATGGAGTGCTCATTAGAAAAGGTCAGCTAACAGAGTTGCTCAGCGACTGGGCTATGCGAGGGGAGGGGTTATCATAGATAAGCCAAAATTGAACTTTTGTCTCGGCTAGAGTAAACTTGTAACAGTCAACAATAAACAAAGAACAAATTGAAGTTCTCACACATTGAAGCACGCGCATGCCGCACAAAACCCACCCTAGGAGGAAGGAATTACTTTGCGCTCAGGTGCAGTAGCATTAGGGTTGTCCCTTATCGGAGCAGAGCGGAGCTCGAACAGCGCATCACAAGCTGCAGCAGAACCCAGACCCATACCCACGTTGCTTAGTGGCTCAAAAAATAAAATCACACGAGAACCAAAGCATTTGTTCATGGGGGTGTCATGTGAACGAACAGTTCTTAGCTGTGTTTGTTTGTGTTGTACTTAGCGAAAAGCCCAGCCAGACCTAAATGAGGGTAATTTGTTGGTCAGCCTGGCTGGGAATGAACGCATGATGAGCGACTATGTGGGCGCGCAGTCGCTGTTGCTGCTGGATTCGGAGTGGAAGTCGTAGTTATAGTCCCAGTACTGGCAAGCGGCGTGACGAATTTTGTGAGAACTTTATTAAAATGTTCCACGAAACACTCAAAATCATTTGAACTCAACACACACATATGTACATAAATATATTGGCAAAAATTCTCTCACTGCACTTCACTCACTTAAATTGTTGAGAATTTTTGAAATATTTTTCACATTCACACGAAGCCCCCGCCGAACAAACCATGAGAAAGTCCAAGTCCAAAAAGTGTGAGACTGAGAAAATACCAAAAATAAATACATACGCTTCAAAAAGTTCTTCAAGCTTTTTGCAAAGGTTCGTTCGTTCGTTTCTTTCCAAAAGGCAGTAAGTAGTACAGATTAGTTGGCTGATCCTGCATTGAACCGGGTCGGGTTCTATTCACTCCCGATACAATTAAACCATAATCATCGCATTAAGAAACTGACAACTTCAGCGCGCATTTTGCCGCAGCTGGAAAGTATTTTCGAATATGAATTTGTTTATGGTCATGTGAAAAATATGCGATAATTAAGCAAAAGGCATTTACGGCATCCTTTGATTTTTAGGCGAAACTTTTATGATGCGTTGCCAAAAAAACAAAGCAAAAGGCCAACAAAGTTAAAGAAGAAACTTTAAATGTATTTTTACTGATGGCCCGCTGTGTAGGAAATGGTTAGCTGGATGGCTTTTATGAGTCTCCTCGGATCCATCCCGATGTAGCTAAGGCGACACCTTTTAAGAGCGCCAATCGAATCAATGTTTTAACACGAGAATACCATTTTCGCGACGGGCTCATTAAGCACAGTGCCGAATATCAAAAAGTTCCCAAATCAAGTTAAGTAATATGTGCCATGAACGCCTTGGGTCACGACTACGACATACTCTATGGACTTTGTATAAGACATAATATATTTATTTATAGATATAGGAGCTATTAATTTCCGTCTTTCAGGATTGTTCTGGGCCTGACACAAGTTTTTCAACCCAATAGTACATACTTTGCGACGAAAAATTCACAGAACATGATAAACAACAATTCTACTTGATGGTCATTTGGCCCTAGACCTTCAGTAACTTCCCAATGGCGTTATTGCCAAACAAACAAACAGACGGATAGTTTAAATATATTTCAAAATTGAAGATCTTTTCTCTTTTTGTGCATTTTCTTTGTTAAATCTAATATGCTCATTGTCCATTTTAGACAGGGCAATCATAATAAAAAATATAAAAACAATATTCCGTGCAGTTAAAATTCTACGAATGCTAAATGTTAAAATTTTGCGCGGCAGCTGCAAAAAAGGATTCATATACACATTTTATTTCACAATGATGCGAAAGTGAAACCAAGCGGAAAGGAGCTGGAAATACATATTTGGGGCACCTTCAATTTTTTGATGTTTTTTTTTTTGACAACTTTTCAACATGTTTGGCAATTTGAAAATCTCTGCGCTAATTATCAGACACAGACACAGAAAGGCAGCAGCTGTATCTCTTGTTGCCTAATTGAAGCCATCAATTTTGGCTTAATAAAGCGACTTAGCTGCCTCTACTTGCACTCAAGATACTTGGCTAAAATGTCGCATTGCATTTTCAAGTCCAATGACGTTGCAATGTATGAGACATGCTCTGCCTGGTGGCTACCAGCCTCATGAGGCAGCTTCAACAGTGGCCTGGCCTGGCCTGGCCTGATAATTGCAAATAAAACACAAAACGCCGAGTGCTTCCTGCACAGCAGCCGCTACCCAGTTTCTTTTGCTCGCTACTGTCGACCATTTAATTACCGGGTTAATTGGCCATAAGGCCATAACGCAGGCGGCGGTGGCGCTGCAAATGGCCACAAGTGGATGTGGCTAAAGGCTGTGGCAGCAACGCCTGCAACTTGAAAACTTTGCATGTTATGGATGGCAACTTCATTAATAATTTCGATAGCCAGCCAACACATGGCCAATGCCTACAAAGCCAAAAGCATTGCCAAATACTAGACACATCGAGGAAAAACATACAAACATACATACATAACTATGTAAGTACGTCGTGGGTCGTGTGTTTAGAGGCAGAACTTGGAGCATACGAGGTCAGCCTATGAAGTATTCAGTATTAAAAATACACTCATTATAATCTTCTTTCTTAAAATTTGGAAAAAGGAGAAACAGTTGGCTTCGAGTTGCTTCAACTATTTGCTTGTATCTGGTGTGTCGTGGTGGATCCAAGCTTTATCCATAGTTGCAATACTTTGTACTAGACTAGCTCGCTTGAGATGTGTATGGCCATGATCTCACTGCGGACTTAGCAAGCTTAGTCACTGGAGGTGGCCTCTTAGACGGCCAAGGCGGTTTTGGTCAACAATCTTATAATGATTGACTAGTGGTTACATTCATCGTGTTATCGTTATAACGTAAAATTAGCAGCTCCAAATCCTCTGGGCTGGCTGCCGTAGCAGGGGGATTGACCAATAATTGTTGGGACCCCTTGGAGACATGTTTCCATTATTTTTTTGTTCCATGTTATTCTGACATCTTTTAAGAGAATCCATGAGTGATGGGCTCAAAGATTCTTTAGTTAGAAGCCGCCCCTGATATGATGGCAATTTGGCTGCTAAAAAGTTTGTTGTGGACTGATCTTAGCTTCAGGACTCTTCCTCGACCTTACCGGCTTGGCTGGGCCTACCGATAGCTATGCTACCGCCGGCATCGCTCTTGAATTCATCGCCCCAATTGAGCCCCTCCTCACCACGACAAGGTGGCAATACCCGAGAGAGGGGCTCTATGTTCCACTTAGGAGCTCAGAATTCGTAGTAGTAGTATATGACTATTGCACATAAATATTTTTCGTCCCAATTTTATTAATTTTTCTCTACAACTCTAGACAGTCTAGTCGGATAACATTTCAGCCTGCCCTCGTAGCTCTTCCATAGCCATCGCTGTCGCTTTGACAAATGATTTGTTGACAGCGTTTACTGCAGTTGCAAAATTTTGACACTGCTTATCGGGGTTTTTGATTGTGGGTCTGGCACATAGTATAGGATGTACCTCCTATGTATAGTATGTATGTACTCGGCACATCTGCCTGCTAGTCAACCAAGTGGCATGCCACTTGAATTGCGAAATCTTTCAATTACGATAAGTAGCCACTGCAGTGACTGTACGTCAAGGCAATCTTAAAAATTTCCTGTAGCTTCCTCGATGAACTATTTTTCATTGTTATCTACGTCGGTCATTCAGTACTTTACGTATCCATCATCATTAACGAGACAACGATTTTAAAGCACTCTGCTAACTCTTTCCCCTCCGCACAGACAACTTTAGCAAGGTATTTGCTAAAGGCGTTTTTGGAATATCTTGGCGAAACATGATGGAGGATGAACGAGTTCAAGAATTTAGTACAAATGTATTAGAAAAATAATTAAAAGGAACATTTTAGCACTGTACAAAATTTGGTCAAAATCGATCGATTAAAAAAACGTTTTCATATTTTTTTAAAGCATTTTCCTTAAATATGTTAATATCCATTTTTTTAAACACGTGTTTTTATACATTCTTGATATGGTGTGAATATGAATAAAATCGACAATGTTAAAAAAATATTAAAACGAAATTTTTTTAATTTTTTTTTTAATTGTACGAAATTATAATAAATTTGTGTTATTTATTGAAATGCATACTAGCCCGACTTTAACAAACGCCATCTTTTAATCGTTATCGTTATCGTCGGGTATCGTTTGAGCCACGACCGTCTGTCTTCCGTGGATTTGAATGATTGTCAGGAGAGAGTTTTTCACTATCCACATGCAGAGAGTTTTTTCCACTTAACTTTTGTATAAAGTATTTTTCCCAAATAGACAACATTTGGTTTAAAGAAGTCAGAAGCGAACGTTTTGCGCTTAATAAATAAATAGGAAGAAGAACAGTAATTATTTATAAGAAAAGCATATTTTTTGAAGGAAATCTTAAGCTACAAAAGCATTTGATGCATATCTCAAGGCAGAAGTTCTTAATTTGACAATATTTAGTAAGATTAAAAAAAATGATGTAAAAAAGCAAAAAACTGAGAATTTTGTACTCATCTATAGAAGCCTTAATGTAGCCTTAATACAGCGATTGAGAGTCTAATTATGCTTTAACAAGGTAGATACGTTTCAGAAAAACTATATTAAAAAGACATGAATTAAAATCCTTAACCTGCTATGGGAATAAATTAGAAGTGGAATTCCCTAACTTCATTACTTAAAGATTTGTTTGAAAAAAGTGTCTTTGAAATTTCATTCAAATATTATTTTATTTTCATTTATGAATTATTATTTTTTTTTTTGCTTTTAAGATTTTTATTTATTCTAGACCGTATTATTTCTTTTCTATTATAAACATTAGACACACAATTTATTATATAAAGAACTGAACCAAATGGGTACTCTAGCTTTGGCATAATTTAAGATTTATAGAGAACAAAAAAATCTACTTTGAAAAAATATCTTTTTAATCAATTGTTATTGGCCATTTTAATCAGGGCTGGGTTTTTGGGTTTACAAATACAAATCATTTATAGAAAATCTGTTAAATCAACATTTCGATATTGTAAGGTAAGACTTCCAAGTTTGATAATTAAAAATATGTAATTGTAATGTTTATTTTAATAACTTTTTACAAATTACTAGTGGCAAGGGATGTACTTATAGCGTATGTTTAAGCTGCAAAAACTCTTCCCCATATTTGGGACCGTAACTCCCGTAACCCCTGATTGCCATGGTTTTTATTAATTAAGAATCTTCACAAATAATAATGCTGTTTAGATTTTATTTTATATTTATTGTTATATTATTATTAATTTCTAAACACTAAATTGTACATATACCATATTGTTTATTAATAAAAGTATTCCAATAAAAGTGAGTGCATAAATGAATGAATAAATAATAATGTTAATTGTAAATAAACCTTAATTTGGGCAAGGCACTCCAATTATTTAAACATTTACAGATTTCGAGTATCCCAACAACGACGCTTAAAAAATGTTAAACAAATGTTCAAATATATAAAATACAATTTAAAAAATATCTCACTGATCCTGCAGGGGTAACCCCTGCATTGAGTGGTATTACCCCTTTGTAGAATTTATATTAACCCCAGCTTCTTCGTATCTCTACACACTCACCCCTACCGACTTGTTACATTGCCCCTTAAATACCCCTTATTACCCCTGAGCACTACCCCTGATTTCTCCTTAATGCGCTTGCGCGCCAGCCAATGCCCCTGCGCAGGGGCAGTGGAGACACAAGTAGAGCGCATGCGTCGCTCGCTCAGAAACCCGACCGATCCGACCGACCCGAGTCGTCGAGTCGGCTGCAAATCGTCGCCACGAGCGTCGTCTGCGAACGAAACGAGCTAAGAACTCGAGTTCGGCAATTGAGAGCGGGAGCTTGGTAAGCCCAAAAGCTCATGAGTTGCTTATGTTCTGTGGCTGCGGCAGCAGCTACGGCGGCGCCGCTAAAAATTAAAAAATGCATTTGTAATCTCATGCGGAAACGATCGCACTGACCTTTTGGCAAGTTGCAAGTTGTTGTTGTTTTTTGCGGTTTGTACTGCACAATAATCTGTGCAATGCGGCAAGTTATGATGTTTGTCGACGCCAACTCATTCTTTGGTTATAAGAAAGATTCGATGCTCTGAAGATATTCTGCTCTTGGTTTGTATTTGCATGGGGGGGGCTGCGACCTTTTCATCTGTTTCAGTCAGTACAATTATTGATTTTGCAAGCCTTTCTCCTGTTGCAAGCAATTCTCATAGCTGTTGTTGTTGTTGTTGTGGTTTTTGAAGCTTATTGATGTGTTGCTCTGACTTCAAGGTGAACCTTTGCCGCAATTTGTGGCCAACATAGCAACTACGTGGCTGCGATCTTTAGAGTTATCTCCGTCTGTTGTAATTTTGTAAGGTTGCGCCAGTCGTTGCCCCACGGTGCAATCAACTTGAACTGTTGTGTGGCTTACATACACCGGCTGGCCCCAACTGCGTTTACGTGTCCGTGTCAAGTTCAAAATGATTTTGATTCCACTAGAGATTCACTGGGATGCATTCTCAATTCAATTGCTCCCATTCGGGCACTATTAAAGACCATATTTAGTCACTCAACGCAGGGATTAGCACAGCGCTGGATTACTTAATTTAGTAGGCTAAACAAGCATCATACATATCATCATCATATACACTGCTTCCATATATGGTATACTATATAATGGCATTTTAATAAAATTGTCGCCTGAGGTCATTTTGGAAACAAATTACACGATGTCCGACATGAGCATTGGGCAACAAATTAAAGCCGCCTTAATGTTAAGCCCATTTACACCGGGCACTGGCCATGTCTTAATGCATTAGCCATTCGGCTTTAAGTCGGTCGAGGCGTCAGGCAGCCAGTCAGTGCGTCAATGCGTCAACTAAAACTTGTCTGCAAATGTGGATGAGTTGGTTATGGTCAAGTACTAGTTGGTTCACTCCAGTGAATGTTTGGGTCGGCGCGTCTCTAGTCTAGTTAATTTAATTTTAACGTCACGCCATCGTCTTCGTCATCTTCTTGGCCGTCTGGAGTGCATTTTTTTTACCCTGAAATAGGGGGTTATTCGCTGGATGATGCGATTTGCATGGTAAAAAATGGAGTAATTATATCCATATAATGCCTTTGGTGCTATGTTTAGGACATAGCCATAAAGTCTAATGAAGTACTTAAGATAATATAAACATTTATGGAAAAGTGGTTCGTAAAATAAATAATAACGACTAATTACACTACATAACAAACGCTCACTAATTGTGATCAGTTATGAAAGGCTGATTTTTTTTCGGAAAAATGCTATTGCTAACTTTTAACAAATAAAGGCTTTGCGTTTATAAGGAAACATTTAAGGGACTCCTTCAATCTTGGTGGCAAATTCTTAACAAATAAAAATCGCAACATGGCAGCTTACGAAGAACCAATTGTGGCTTTGGTAGACCATTAAATAGTAAAAATGGCGTACGTAAAGTTGGGCGCGGGATCCTTCACAAAAAACCAAAAACAGAAGAATTTTTTAGCAAACCATTTTTTTTTTTTTTTTGATTAATCGTTCCTATGGGAGCTATATGATATAGTCAACCGACTTCAATAAAATTTGACACAGTGATTAAATACCTTAAAAAAGATCTGAATGCTGAATTTAGTTCAAATATCTTTACAAACAAATGAAACACATCGGATTTTGTATAAAAAACTTTTTTTGGACCGATTAGCCCTATGGGAGCTATATGATATAGTCAACCGATTTGGATTAAATTTTGTACAGTGCTATAAAAAACTCACGAATATCAAATTTGGTCCCAATATCTTAACAAACAAACGAAACACAACAAATTTTGTTAAAAAATCGATTATTTGGAAGATCGGCCCTATGGCAGCTAAATGTTATAGTCAACCGATTTTGTTCAAATTTGGCACATTGCTTAAGTGCTCTAAAAAATTTCCAAACGCCAAATCTTGTTACGATATCTTTATTAAAAAACAAAATATAGCGAACTTTTCTTTAAAAAAGTTATTTTGGCCGATCGGTCCTATGGGAGCTATATGATATAGTCAACCGATTTCGATCAAATTTGGTACAGTGATTGGGAACTATAAAAAACTTTCGAATACCAAATTTGGTTACGATATCTTCATAAACAAACGAATTATTCATCTAAGACTTTTTTTTTGTCGAGGTCGTCTCAAACACCCCGATATCAAAAAAATAAAATAAACTTGTCTCCTATGGAATAATATGGGATCTAATGTGAAAGTTTGGTAACTCTAGCTCTTACCATCTCTGAGATCTAGGCGTACACATGGACGGACGGACGGACAGACGGACATGGGTATATCGACTTCTCTATTCACCCTGATCATATTCTAGGTAACTTTGGGGTGACTCCGACGTCTCCTTCTATATGTTACATACATTTTCGGCTTGCACAAACTTAATATACCCTTTGTACCATACGGTTCAGGGTATAAAAAGTTTATAAGCAAAAGACTTCATAAGATCTTTGTTGAAATGTAAATTAATTACCCTGTACCGATCATACTTTATCGCTTATCGATTACTCAAAGAATTAGGCAACCTTGATATTTGGATTATTGCTTTTTACTTCTCTCTGTTAGAGTGTACGGACGTGTATCAATCGTATATCTAATGGATTGTTAAATTATAAGTTAATAAGTAACTTTAAATATAACCATCTTTTAAAACCAGATATGAGATAATGTCATTTCCTTTGTTATATTCACCATTTCTCTCTATTATTTCACCCCTCAACAAATGTTCTTGAAACTTACCCATATAGTTTAAATAACTTCTTTGACGGAAATTTTTCATCAAAATCGGTTTAAATTTATGGAGCTTATATGTATATAATTTGCAGGAATGTACTTTTTTTCGAAAGAAAAATTATTGGTATTGCTTTGTCGAGCACTGCCTCGACTGTTTTACATTATTTTTATTGCCTTGGAAGTTAGATAAGTAACTCTTAAAAAAAAAACGATATATTGCTCTCCTAAAATAGCTTTTGTAACTAGTAAGCATAGCTTCCGAACATAAAAAACTAACAAATTTTATTCCTTTTCGTTATTGCGTGATTCTAATTTCACGTTTTTTACTGTCGATAAACGTTTATATTTCCCTTACTCTTTGTTATCACAGATCTGAACTTTCAAATTTCTTTATATCATTTACATTTTCGTTTGATATTAAATTAAAATTAACCACGATTTAGATTTAAAAACATTTTGAACGAATGAATGAATGCTTATTAGAAGAATTTTTTCTGTTTATAAATAAATATGTAACTTGACATTGGAGTAAAAATTTCTGAAGTGGCCCCCTCATTTTTCATGAAGTTGCGAATACTGCAATAAACATTCTCATTAAATAAATTGGCAAAGAATATTTAAAAATATTTTCCAGTATAAATTACGTGCAAATTTAAGGCTGTTTTGCAAATTAACTTTGATTTCACTTGCAAAAAGTCATTCGGTTAAAAATCACATAAAAAATTAATTTTTGAGAAAATGTGAAAACCGAAGTCTGAATATTTTAATAGTTTTCATCTGTAAGTATATTCTTGTAAAAGATAAAAACAATAAAAAAGGTAGTTTGTACTATTGCCTATATGATATGTTCATTCGAATGATCGTAAATCAAAAATAAAAGCCTATCCTCGTATATCTAAAACATTATTTACTGGAGAAAACTCTCTGATTTGATGACTACCCAACAAAAAATGCGTAGACAAGAAACAAGAACGAACCGACCACGGTAGAAAATATCTTCTGAAATAACACTCCAAACAGGTCCTTGACAAATGGCTGCACCATATTGAAGAACCAATTTCGCCCGATAGTCCCAGCTCGACAACATCCAGTGCAGGTATAAATTTAAATTTGAAATTAAGATGATAAAATCGCACTACTGTTGACTATTCAGATCTCTTTAAGCATACTGATCAGTTTGCTTACAGAATTCTTTAAAGAAACTTAAAAAGTTTTAATTAGGTGGAAAATGAGACCCGTTTAATGTAAAAAAGTAAACCAATGAAGTTTTTGCAAGGTATGCAGCCTTCGGTGTGCCAAAAACGCTTTTTCGGTTGAATTCTTTTGTGGCTAGCCGTTTGAAAATTGCATTTCGTTTCGAGGTCATGGGAAAACCGTTTCTTGAGCTGCACTTATAGAGCTACCTAATTAAATTGCCTTTAGAGGAGATGCTGGCCAAATTACTATTGTTGCTCACCTGTGCCATAAACGCCACATGTCTGCTTTGGAACCTAATCCGAACCACTGAAGTATTCAAATACCATCAGCTATAAAACCATAGACAAGACAAATTTGCGCAGTTAGACGCAATTAGGGGAGTAGAGTAGCACGAACATTCGTTTTGGGGATCTCACTTTCCCACACAATTACTATTAATAAGAAAATAAACTTTCGACAATAAAAGACATTTGAATGCGTTTCCTGTTTCAATGTCTCGAAAGATGGTCCAAACAATGTGAATTAGCCGAACAAATGCTGAACGTGAGAACTTCAATTGAACTTGAAAAGTTTTAGATAACCAGAGAACAAGTGTCATATAAGTTTCAGGGTCTCGCTATGACAGCTGAGACAATACAAAAGGTACGCAAGTGTTTGGTGCAGTGACGTAGATAGCTTTTAGTAATGGGGCATAATAAAACTCAGTATTAAAATAATAAAATTAGATCTAAAAATCGACTTCTAATTATTACCAAAAAAAAATGCCATCTACATGTTTGGAATTTTTATGCTAGAGTTCCTTAAACTAGATTGCAATTATACAAAATAGTTTTGTGGTCCGTGAACAAAATCAAGAAATTTCGAATATGCAACCGGTTAAACTTAAAAAATAAGGCATATTTAATTTTTTATGTGTACCATAATTATAGGGTAATAATTTTAGTTATAAAATTAAAGGCCACTTAGCAGGTACATAAGGCACATTTGGCAGTAACATAAAAACTGGCTTTTTTTAGCCATAAATAGCAGAAAGCCTTAATAACAATAAAAATATTAATGTTAAGCCGCTTTTACGATAGTACAAAATAAATACATTTAAAGCTGATCGTTAAAACTAAACTAAATACTATGTGCACCAAATTTTGCAGCTGCAAACATTTCAAATCAATAAAAATTCATTAAAAAAATTAACAGCGAAAATGCGTATATAAAAATTAATAATAATTATTAACTTACCGGCATGTGCTTTGTGTGACTATTAAAAGTTTCGTCGCGAAATTTAGATAGATGTGGTCAAAATAAGAGCACCTGCATACCACCAAATACAATTTAAGAGAATTTAAATTTAGCTATTAAAGTCCCGTAACCGTTTTCTGATTCCTTTATTTAAAAGTTAAACTTTTGACTATTTCTTTTGTCGGGAAAAAATGCAGAAGTGCCTCGCTAACGACCTGAGCACCATAAAAACGATGCAAATCAGCCAGATTTTTTTGAGATTATAAGCAAAAATGTTTATTTTAGCAGTTTAGCCGATCTTTGTTTCTGTTGGGAAAACTTTTTTTTTGAGAAACATGCCATTTTTCGGTACAATATACAATGTTCGTCTTGCACAAATAATATTGGTTTCACTTATATTTGAAAGTTATAAACAAACATCCCTTTAGATCAGATGCCGCGGGCCTATGGTTTACACGTGCTGTGTTGTACACAAAACGCATATTACAGCGGAACCCCTGCAGGAAAAAAAATTTCAGTTGCGAACTGGTCCCCAACCACCCCTACGGTGAAACTGTGTGTTCCAAACCTAGTTCGATTGCATACAGACTAACTAGTATGTTTAACATGGGCTTGTCATCGCGAGCAAACAGCATTTTTGGGAATGATGTTCAACTGGTTGCAAACTGGTTCGCCTGCATATTGATCAAAACTAGTAGCTTCCATATTAGAATGTAACAAGTTGCTGCATTCTAGAATAATACAAGTTGCTTCTCCTCTGGTGTCCAACTAGTCGCTTCGTAGCTACTTCAAAACTAGTCCATCTGATACAGAAAATTACTAGCTCTAAAAAAATACCTTTTTGTTGTTGTTACGCTAAAAAAAACAAAATACGAGAGAGTTACTCGCTCAATTGAGCGAACACAAATTTGAGAGCGTAAGCGGTGAGCGAAGCGCACTCTCGTTTAACGCATTTTCCGATTCCACAGCTGTTCGCTTTTGAACCATTTAAGCACTAGTAACGTTTAGAGTAGTTGAGGCCACTTATATGACACCACAATCCTGCTTGATTGTGCAAGCTGAAAAAACACAAGCAGGCGTCGGAGATCCCCAAAGTTACCTGAATTACGTATGAACACCTAGATTTCAGAGATGGTAAGATCCAGATCAACCCAATTTTCAGATTACATCGCCCAGACAAATTTATTTTATTTTCTTGATATCGGTGTTTTAAGGAGTGTTGCAGAGGACCTTAAAATAAAATAAAAGAATTCTGTTGACTATATCATAAAGCCCCAATAGGACCGATTAGTCAAAAAAACGCCTATGGAGCAAAATGCATTTTTTTTTGGATGTGTTCCTGAGGATATCGAAACCGAATTTGTGAATCGAATGTCTATTAAAGTTCTTGAGCAATATACCAGATTTGATTCCAATAGAGGTATTCACGCTTTGTGTTGAGTTGAGGAGTTGAGGAAAAAGTCAACAGGCCAAAGCGTGACCCTCCTGTTGAGTTGTTGAGTTTTCTTCTTCTTTACAGAGTTAGTTGGTGCCAATTGCATTAAAATTCAAAAATTTTAATTAAAACTGGCGAGACAGATCATAAAATCTACTTTAATTGAAGCTGCAGCAAAAATGATTTTGGGTAAAATCAATTTTACTGAAGGTTCGCCTCCTAAAACAATTTCACCGTAAAAAAATTAAAGTTTATTTAATGCTGTGACTATTGAATTGCGTGGCGCCTCACAAATTTATTAAGTTCTAGATAATTATGTAGAGGACTTGAATGCAATAATATTCTCGCTTCAGGGCGCCCATTTCCACATTCCGAAGACACTTGATTGGCGCCTGAACGTGGTCAGTTCCTAGGACGAAAACCGATGTGTTTAAATGCTGAACTCCAAAACAGTTCCAGCATATATTAAGCCTAGTACAACCCCAGCATTTTCGTCTTCGCATCCATTTGTACTCTTTTACTTGCGATAACTCCAACAACTAGCAATTATGTCTAATTCTCCCAATTTCGTACAAATTTTTTTAAATTTTAAAAAATTTTTTTTTTTTTTTTAGCGAGTATATAGTAAGTTAACTCGTTGCTTTTCATATCACGAAATGGCTAAAAAATGGCAAATTTAGTAATGCTGAAAAGGCGGCGATTTACCATATCATGCAACAATTTCTCAACAACTCAACAGCGAAAAGTAAACTTGGGTCTGGGTTGAGGAAAAGTTGAGTTGAGAGTTGAAACAGAAGGTTGCATTTCCCCATACATTATGTTTTAGTCAAAGTCCTCAACTCAACACACAGCGTGAATACCTCTAATGTTTCATGAAGCTCTAAATTAAATTTACAAAAAATGTGCTGATTCAATCCCATAACAGAGGGCTGAGGTCTCCATATTCGCCAAGATACACATCATCTCCAACTGTTTATTAGTTGGTGCTCGACTAAAATAATTTGGGGTGCCACCCCTCCAAACTACATAACCACATCCACATACGCTACGCAGTGCTATTATTTTGACCGCGACTGTATGCCTCTATGGTTGTGCCATGGTTGCAATTAAATATCAATTAAAAATTGTTGTTGCCGCACCATGCAAATCCGCACGCACTTAAAAATAATAAAAAAATTGAAGCAAAAATTTAAAAATTTAAAATAAAATCAAAAGACAAAGGCACAAACTTGATGCTGGCTGCGCTGCCTCTGCTGCTGTTGTTGGTTGCTGTTGCTGTTGCTGTTGCAAGTGCGTGCAGTTCACCTTCAGACCCCTCACAGCGTGTTGCACACATGTAAGTTACACAAACACAAACACAGTCGGACCTCGCATATCACGTTACTTAAGTGAGTTGCGAGGTTTTGCTTATAAAGCGATTAAGCAATTGGGAATTTTTTTTTGGGTTTTTAAGTTTTACTAATACAAATTTTATTGGCTTTGTTAATAGCCAAGTAATTGGCAGAAATTGTGACTAAAAGGCCTTAAGGACTTTATGACCACCTCTATTATAGATTATATTTTTGTACTTTAATATTATGTATATTTAACATTTTTTGGGATTGCAATAAATTTTGTTTACCATGTAAAAACTATAATTGAAATTTGTGATTGTGAATAATATTAGATTATTTTTATTTTAATGTCTTGTCAGCTTGAGATTTGTAATTTGTTTATGCATAGCTTGGTAAGCATTCGCTTCATGCCTGTTAATTGGTTAAGGATTTGCTTCACGGATAGCTACTTGGAGTTGTTGGAGTTGAACTGCTCCTTAGATAACTTCCATTTGCCTTGGCCGAGCAGTATGTTTATAGAGCATGTTTTTTTAGAGGCTCACAAAATAAATCAAAATAATAGTTCCGTTCGTCACTTACTCAAGATTAAGTAACATAACATAAGATTATTATGTTATTATGATGAAGCCCATTTTTGGTTAAATAAGCTAAATTGAGGATAATCCACAAGCTTTTGTCGAAACACCATTACATCTACATATGTACTAAAAAACGATGATGCTCAGAATGTTACTGTTTGTGAAAATTGGTGTTCCAGATTGCGCTTCGTATGCGTTATTAATAATTAATTAATGTCATAAAATGTCCTATCCAATAAAGCCCGTTTCGTTGATATTAAAAATATATTTCTTTGTTTTATTATGATTTCAATCTGTTTAACTCTATAAAAACTCCCTTTACTTATAGCGGTAGCAATTCTAAGGATCTTCTCTTCTCCTTCAAAATAACTAAAACTGTTACCAATATAAATATGTCAAAATGTACTGTTTTTGTATCTCCGGATTGACTAAGAGATTGATAAACAATTAATTTAAATTTGGATACAAATATGTTGGGGAAATCTTAACCATGCGTTTGATTCTTTAAATAAGTTGTGTCCAAAAAGCAATCGTCGATGCCTCTTCGACTGGCTAACTATTCAAAAAAAGTGAGTCTTATGTCCGGATGAACAATACATTTTAGGAGACTTTATACGTTGAAGGCACCAAAATTAGTCTAGAGTGTTTCTGTAGCCAAGAAGATCTTTGTTCTTTCCCCATCGCCATTCAGAGAAAAAATGTACTCGAGTAAAAATTCAATAACCCCAACCTTACTTATCCAAATTTTTTTTCTTGGGATGGCCACAACGGCAGCTTTTTAATTACTTTTTTAGAGCGGCATTAGCTTTCAGGACAATTTGTAAATGGAAATCGGCACGAATGGAAAATTCCAGTTTGAATTGAAACATTTTTTGGAAACTATCTGCCACAGAAAGTGCTTTTTCAACTAAGTGCTGCTATTTAAATGCGAAAAATTCAAAGTATTCGGGGTTTCACTGTTCCTTCGCGGGGGCAAAAACAAATATTTAAGCTCTAAAAGCTGCAATATTTACAACAAATGACTTGCCAAATTAAAAAATCTTTAAATTTGTCATCTTTTCTTAATGTTACTCTCAATTTTACGTAATTGTTGTAGTTCTTGTAGTTGTTGTTGTTGTTGTTGGGCTGTTGCTTTAATTTTCGTTGACTTTGGCAAGTTCAAGTCAAGTCGTTTGTCATTTGCACACTGTGGCAAGTTGTTGTGGCATTTGCATAAATGAATGCAATTTTAAATGCATTCTGACACATTTCGCTCGAGATTATTTCAGTTAGTAAACGAATGAATGTTCGATAGCTGAAATAGTCAGAACTTGTTGGATTTAATTAGATTTATAGACTTTAATTAGGTGGAAAATGGTAACAAGTTAGAAATATTTTTGTAGACAGTTTTACTTTAAGAGTATTAACAGACTGTTGAAATATTTACAAGTTCATTGAATTAATGGCAAACAGAAAGAAGACTCTTGCTCAACTTTAAACAGTTTAAGTTTAATTTTAGCCTACTTTATATATTATTTACTTACTTATGTACTACTAGTGCATAGTAAGACATAGTTATTGGAGTTTCCCCATTTGAATATCTTCAGCATGTCTTCGGCTGGTCATGAAATGTTATTTTGTTTTCTTGCAGTTACCCACTAAATTTTGCCCATTTGGCTTATCTGCTCTGTCTATCTGGCCACAGGCTTAATGCAACGTTTTCAACAACCAAAGCCAAGGATTTTGTTGCAGTTGCATAGCAATAACGTCCCACGGCAAAGTTTTGGCGCCATTCGGCTGTTGTGGCAACATGCAAACAACAATCAACAACCAACAACCAGCAACTATAATTGCCACAAAAGCGATACTCCCAGGAAATCCAAGTTTGGCTAGAGTTGACTTCCATATATACCCTTGCAGTCTATCGTATCTTTGAAGCAGAATTTTTGAAACCAAATCTACTTCACCAGCTGGGTTAAAACAAATCGTTAAACATCAAAATAATTTCGATGATATATGAGCTTCCAAAAATAAACATTTTTTTTATGTGATAAGATAGCTTTAGGGTAAAATTAAACTTAAATTACTTAAAAGTCATTGACAAATTTTTAAAATGAAAATATGTTCAATCCAAAACTCTTATTAAAGCATTAGGACAATTGGGAATGCCGTCTCCTAATCGATCGATGCATGATGTAATTCAATTGTTAGAAATGCAACGGATCAAAATAATTATTAATCTCATCGTTGTACTCAGGAGCGTGAAGATCGCAAGGAACATGAAAGAACTCGGTTAAGACAGGCCCGTGAAGCGCGACATTCGACTAATCTAAAAATCTTATATTTATCCAGATAAGCTAATTAGAGAGTCTTAAGATGTTTATTCACTTTAAGAGTATTCAAAAAGTTTAGGCCGGACAACGTCTGCCGGGCTCACTAGTAAATAATAAATACTTATTGTAATCGATCAAGAGACACATCGGGTACTATTCTGAACTGTAACTAAATTAACTTATCGAAATCAGGAGTTTTTAATGTATCTAATCGAAACGGGCGAATCAGCATAGCCAGAAAGGGAGAAAATTGTAAATTTCTAATGGCTGGTGGATAGAAAAGTAGCGCAAATATACAACACATTGTATCCAAGCATGTAAATGCTATACGAAAGGGTATTGCAACGATTTAACTGCGGCAAAAACAACATCGGTTCCAGTTTAATATTACAAAAACACGCATCTTAATAGACATGATTTGTGTTTTGGGTTTCTTTTCTTCTTTTGTAGCTTTTAGATTTTTGGGAACCGACTCTTTATTTGGTAGTGAAAACGATTTGCCAATTTGGTGCCAAGATATTGTTGTTGCAGTTGTAGCTTCCTCAAGTTCCAATAAGAGCTAGTTGCTCATCAGCTGCAAAAATATTACCAACTTGGTCTAAACTGCAACAAGATTTGACTGTCAATGTATGTGTGTATGTATGTGCTTGTCATTTTAAACCTTTAAGACATTCATTCTGCCATTGCTCTAGCTGAACGACGATGGCGATTGTGTTACTTTAGGCCATGTCAGTATTATGGACAAGTCGGTAACAACAGCGACACATTATCAAAAGCGCCGCAGTCTCTGTTGTTGCCAGGGATTGCTTCCGCCATCATTAATAATATATATGCTAAGCTATATACATACTAATACTATGGAGTACTTCTGATTCTGGCCATATGCTGATGGTGGCTCCTGCAGCTTCTGCTCTTGTTCTGGCCGCCGCTTCTCGATGCCAATTGCCTGCAACATGTTGCCAAACTTGATGCCCCTGCTGCCGCGCTGTTGTACCATCTTGTTGCTGTCATTTTACTGGAACTTTTAATTTATTTATGGACAACTACACCAAGAAGAAGAACAACAAGAACAACAACAACAACGACGACGATGACGACGACGACTACTACCAACGATGACTTGGCAACTGTTTGCATTCGAAATGCCAATGCGGCAAATCTCTGTCACATTCGTGGGTCCGTTCCAGCTTTGGAACATCCCAACGCCTAAATGGCAATTAAGCAAACAATTTATAGCGCAAATGTTCAATTTAATTAATGTTCGAATTGCACGCAGAAATTAGCAAACACATGTGAGGCATTTATGTAATCACAATTCCACTGTACCAAGTCGAAATCCAACAACGGACTTCCGACTGCTGTTGCTCCTGAAGAAGACTTACAGGCCATAAACACGCCAAAATTTCGATGGCCAGCAATTTAAATAAAACTTTTGCTTAATTGCAGCAACGTCTCGGAGCTTTTGCTTGGCCACCGTTTGGGATTAAGCGTTGATCGTTAATTTAAATTGAACACATTTTGGACATGGACTCCATGCATTGGCAGGCAGCATCTTCACCAACAACAACAACAATATCACAAACAACAGCAGTACCCTTTAATTGCTAAATACCAGAGATGATTCATCAGCATCGTGAACTTCTTGATCGGCAACTGCTGAACTCCACTGGCTTCAGCCATCGTCAAGAAAGCCATAAGAAAGTATATTTATATTATAATATAATATACTAGTGGGACCGGCAGACGTTGTCTGGCCCAAACTTTTTGAATAGTCTTAAAGTGTATAAACATCGTAAGATTCTCTAGTTAGCTTATCTAGACAATCATTAGATTTTTGGATTAGTTGACTTTCATGACTCTCTAAAAAGCCGTATGGACAAACTTAAGTATTCTTGAGAGAGCTCGCATCTTTAATAAATTCAAGCCTCACAGAAACTACATTTCAACCCCTTTGCGACTACGCTTCTGTCTGCACTTAATGTCCAATACCCACTGTTGAACAATTTTCTACTATGCTATATTCACGAAATTCACAAAAATGCGTATATCTCACGAACCAATATACACTACCACATCGCATAGGCTTAAAACCTCCGTATTGATAACCTCTAACACACGCAAAAATAATATTTGAATTCTTCAACGCGTTCATGAGAACACCCGTAACACGAAAAACATTAACATTAGTTAATTTGACAATGTACACAATGCCACAAAAAAAAAAATTGTCGAAAAATTAAAAAAAAATTTTTGGGGTGGCAGCCCCCCCTTTTCAAATTACTCAAAACTTTTTGTGCTATAAACCTTCTACACACTCTAACAAACAAAATATAAAAAAAATTAGTCAAATTCGTCCAGCCGTTTTAGAGTTATGCGATCATAAACGTACAGCATTTCATTTTTATAGATAATTTACTTAGATACTTGCCGTGGACGATACTTAGGAGTGTCTTCACGAGTTTGAGATGTAGGTTATGTAGTAAAATGTTTCCTCACGGCAAATCAATAAAACTGCCGATGGTACTTACATTAAAAGCCATGAGCTCCACTGGCTTGGTCCATCTTCAACTACGCTGCAAACGGATCGTCTAGCAGCAGATTGTACCTGGAGATATGGTACTCAGATGAGAGGGAGACTATGCTTCGTTACTTTAATTTTACCAGCTTGGAGGACGATATTTTGTTCTTCGACATATCATCAGATCAATGCATTTGTTATCTGCTGACAACTTCTCCCTGAGTACTGAGGTTTAATAATATACACAACACAATAACTTGGCTTTAACGAGCTGCGTATGGCAGCTTTAAGAAATATTATCTCAACGGGAGCGAAACTTTGTATGGTAGGTTGTTTTGGAGGCTGAAAATTATTAGGTACAATATGCTAAATAATATTTAGAAAAATTGGTCAAACAAATTAATTCCAAAAACACATATAAATTAACTAGAAATATTGAAAATATGTACGATATTCGTCAAGTCCGTCAATACGATTAAATTTTCTCCGTTTTTATTTTCTAAAAGTTTACATATACGATTTAAAATTTACGTAGAGAGTAATTAAGGTGTAAAGTCGTGCTAAATAAATCCGTCACGCGCCCATCGCTATTATGCACTGTCTCTATCAAACTCGCTCTTACTTGGAACCTTTGTCTTACGGCTTAAGCTCTGGCTAAACGATTCATTTAATTCAAGTGCCCATCATTTTGGCTTTATCGCTATTGGCCATGGCCCAGTGCACGTGCTAAAAGTGATTTTGTATGCCTGACGGACATTTTGGTAATGGCAAACCGGCAATTAAAATCGACTCTACCTCAATGACTCAACATCCATCGAGCTAATGAGTTTTTAATTGGTGTAGCTTTGAAAATTTGTTGATCGTTACCAAATGCCGTACCCAAGGATTCCATAAAGAGAGCCTATGAGGCTTTTCCTTTTGGTCCAAATTGCTTACCCAGCTCTCGTGCATTGATTGAGCCATCAGCCAGCTGTTTTTGGCATCTCTGGTAAAACGAGAGTAAGGTTTCTAAGCTTAAGTTCGCACCTCTGGGACAGGCTTATGGCGTGCCAGAACAACAGCTGCCAAATATATTAATCGGATAAAGTCAAGAATGTCTCCACATAAAACAGTAGCCAACCATTTTTTGGGTCTCAAATTACACGAGCATGTGCTCATTATAACAAGCGTTTAGCCTTATGCAATAAGAAACCGAAAACGATTGAAAATTATTTTTAAGCCATAAGAAAAAGAAAAAAAAAACATTATTTTAATGTTCTCGAATTACACAAGAAATGTTTATTAGTTGGAATTACGAGCACCAGTAAGAACTAGCTGGCAATAAAACGCTTTTATTCATTTGTTAAGGATGTGGCTTAATTTTGGTAGCTTTTCAGTTGAATGTCGCTGAGTGTTTATACAAGTGTGTAAATATTTATATCCTGTACTGTATGGTACAAAGGATATATTAAGATTGTGCAAGCCGAAAATGTATGTAACATATAGAAGGGTCGTCGAGTCATCCCAACGTTACCTTAAATATCCATCTGTCTGTCTGTCCATCTCAACGCCTAGATCTCAGAGATGTAACCAATCATCACATTAGATCCCTCATTATTCGATGGGAGACAAGTTTATTTTACTTTTTGATATCTGGTCGGTATATCTGCCATGTGATCAAAAAGTAATTGGAAATTTCTATTTAAAAGGCGCCTTTTTTAATTAGGTTGGCAGGACTGTCAAAAACAGTCTTATCATAATTTGAGAGCAATTTGTCTTATTAGTATTGGTTTGCCAGCTATTGTTGTTAGTCGAAAAAAGAACGATCTTCGATTTTTGCTATGGAAAAAAACGTGTATCAACGAGTTTGTTTGAAATTTTGTGTTGTGAATGAAATTTCGTGTGCCGATTCGCTTAAGATGTTGCAAAAGGCCTTCACTGAGGACTGCATGTCCAAAACACAGGCATACGAGTGGTACAAATTGTTCAGAGAGGGTCGTGAAGACGTCACTGATTTGCCTCGTTCCGGTCGTTCTTCAACATCAAATACCGAAGAAAACGTCGATGCAGTGAAGAAAATTGTGCTCGAAAATCGTAGTGTCTTCTCTTCTTCTCATATGGATCAGCCGAACACATTTTGGTTGAAATTTTAGGCATGAAAAGCGTCGTGGCGCGACTCGTGCCAAAAACGTTGAATTTTTTGCAAAAAGATCGTCGTGTGAATGTTGCAAAAGAGATGCTTTCCAACGTTGATAACGACCCAACATTCTTGAAACGCGAGCCGAAACCGAAAAAACCACGCCAAAGTCGTTCAAAAGTGAAGGTGATGCTGACTGTTTTCTTTAATTATCGTGGTGTCGTCCACTTTGAATTCTTGCCAGTGGGTCAAACAGTCAATAAAGAATATTGTTTGGGCGTTATGAAGCGTTTACGTGAGGCAATTCGCCTTAAAAGGCCTTATTTGTGGAAGAACAATTCGTGGATTTTGAATCATGATAATGCGACGTCGCACACCGCGCTCATTATTTTGGAATTTTTGGCCAAACACTCAACGAATGTGGTCGCTCAGGATCCGTATTCACCAGATATGGCACCGTGTGACTTTTTGCTGTTCCCCAAACTCAAATTGCCATTAAGAGGGAAGCGTTTTGACACCATTGAGATCATCAAACAAAATTTGAAGAAGGAACTCAAAGCCATCCCTGCCCAGGCCTACCAGACGTGTATGGATGATTGGATCAAGCTTTGGAATATTTGTGTAGGCTCTGATGGTGAATACTTCGAAAGCGATAATAAAGATATTAATTCAAAGAAAAATGTGATTTTTCTACAATTTCCGGAAACAAGGTATAGCTCCTTTGGGGGTGTTTTAGAGGACCTCGAAAAAAAACCCAAAGTTTTAGATGGATAATTCGTTTATTTGTAAAGAAAATTTGTCGCTTGTAAATTTTTTAAAGTTCTCATATGATGGATCGGCCGAAAAATCGTTTTTTGTACAAAATTCGGTATGATTCGTTTATTTATGAAGATGACGTAAACAATTTTGGCACTCGGAAGTATTGCCAACAACAATAAAAGTCAAGTGACGGGTCCTTTTAAGTCCTAAACCTAAATTAACAATAGCTGGTTAATTTGCAAAAAGTTAGCAGGGGGAAAAATGAGAATCGTTGGGAGTCTTTTAGTCTATAGTTATATTATTAAATTCTTATTTTATTTAATTTTTTTATATATATACTAGCCGTTTTGGGATTCTACGAAAAAAATCACTGCGCAAATGACCCTTAGCTTTCCAACAACTGACATGATCCGGGTATTAGTAGACCAATGTTATAGGGAAAGTCTTGTAAGTTGCATTCCATAGCTTTTTAAGCCATATCTCGACATTGAGTACGCATAGACATCGATGTACCGTTGGAAAAAGCTATAATCCACAGTAAGCAGATCATTTGTATTATATAAAAATACCAATCTTACAGACAACTTTCGAAAGATCCTAAAGACCTCCACTAAAAAGAAGGGCTTGTAAGTTGCCATACCTGCAAAAATCGATCAATATTTGAGAAAACTGAAACAAAAACGTATGATTCATAATAGTTATGAAAATTCATTGATTTAAAGTTTAATTTAACTAATCATTAAATCGAATAAAATAATAAATTTTATTTTCCAGAGAAGAAGCAAAATATTGAAAAAAAGTCAGAAAATGACAGAAAGATTCACTAAAAACAATTCAAATTAGTTTCAATGATAATTCCACACAATAAAGCAGTCTTTTTAATGACTGACAAAACAATGAAAATAAATGGAATAGATTTATGGCAACTTAGTAGTCAAAAATTATAGCAATTAACATTTCTGAAGTCATTTGGGAATGCATTGAAAAAATTTGTCTATTCACTGTATATCCGAAATCCATGTTTGATTATAAAAAGTTCTTTGAAATTCAGTTCCAGTATATATATTTTCCTTGATTTGATCACTTTTTGAGCGTAATCAAAAATTATGTTTTTCAATTTCCGATTTCTTAATAAAAATTGTATATTATGTCAGCCCTATTCTGCTTTTCTCATCTAAGAACTTGTCCTCTTTGCAATATACGCTCTGCAATGCTAAATTCCAAGTTTTCTCTGACTTGTTTAATATACATAGTATTCCCTATAGAGTGCAATCCAAGCTCTATGTCGTCTCTGAGATGCCTTCGCAGTTTGGTATTGTCTGCTACATATTTTTCATTTATATTTTACAAATAACTTTGTTCTTTTATCAAATATAAAAATAAAAACTCATTTTTTGCGTTTGTTTTGGAAGGTACAAATTGCAGATACTATTGTTATTTAAATACAGTAATTGTAAAAACTCTGGTAGATCTCTGTGTATTTTATATGATAATGTATTTTTTAGGAAATAACTTTCTACATGAAATTCCATAGCTTTTTGCTAAGAAACCTCAAGCTAGTATATATGTTGGAAATGGCTCCATTAAGTGGTTCCTTGGTTCCAGTTAGCCGGTTCATGCTGTAAGCATTTTCAATCCATTTCAACGGCACTTAAACGATTTTGGTTATAAATTTTATGGCCAGCACAGTAACCACTTAGTGGCAGCATCCATGCTGTTCCTGCCCATTTCGGCCCTTTTCTCATTAAACCAACGGCTGTGCCTGCCTTTTATTTTGAACCTTTTTTGGGTGCTATCTTATCGTAAAAATGCAATTCCTTCGACACCTGCAAAAAGCATCAAACATGCATTTGCACTCTGTCGAAATTTTTTGGCACAAGCTCGTAAAATCACCTTGCACTTTTTTCGTTGTTTATTATTATATATTTTTTTTGAGAACTGTGGCCCGAGGTTCCCAAGCGTCAGCATAAATTTCAATCAGCCTTAATAAAGTGAAAATATATACTCTATATAGAAAGATCAGCTGCAGTTGCAAGTTGGCTAAAATGGTTTGTTGACCGTGGAACATCTTTCAACTGCGGCAGCTATCATATTTGGGCATAATGCTTGTTGATCTTGAATGCCAAGACAATTCAAAGTTATGTCGCCTCTGCCGACCGACTACATCAGGCGTAAGCCATGGCCATTATACCATGACATAACAGTCAATATATGCGTGTCTAGGGACTTCTTTGTTGTGCCTCTCCAGGCTTGGCGCTTGGCTGAGTGCGTTTGCGTGTTTCTCATCATTTGTTTGCAATGAAAATAACACCAGCATAAACAATCCTGGCTAACAAGGCGACTGACTGCAGCCAAAACCCGGCCAGGCTATTAAAATACATGAAGCCCACTGTGGCTGATCATTGGCACAGCAAGCAACCAGCAGATATGCATGCATCCTGAATCCAGCATCCCAAAGGCGCCACACCCTGCTGTGGCGCTGATTCCGTTCCTGATTTGTGCGTTCTTTATGCTTCCTTTCAAATATTGCTGCATGGAAATAGTTTGCAATTAATTTATTGATATTCTTGAAGCAGATTTCAAATGATCGCGCAAACTTCAAAATTACGCGGTCGTCGCACAATGGGAGAAATTGCCAACGCACTGTTTTGTTTTCGATTACTCGATTACGATATATCCGATAGGCCACAACCACAATTGCTTTTCCAGCAATTTTGACTAGTTGCTACAATTTTAAATAGATTTTGTATTTATTATATTTCAATTCTGCTTTTTGTTCATAACTAGGTTACAGTTCCGTCCCAAAATTTAATGATAATTGTAGTTTTACAGAAAGTTTTGGGGTTCGCCCGGTTCCGTATTAATCCTTTTTTAAAAATGACGTTCGTAAAGTCGGGCGCGGACGACTTTGGGATACCCTGTACCACTAGATTGCAATAAAATACGGTTCCTTCACAAAAAACCAAAAACAGAAGAATTTTTAAGCAATCATTTTTTTTTTACCGATCGTTCCTATGGAAGCTATATGATATAGTCAACCTATTTCAATCAAATTTGACACAGTGCTTTAATACCTATAAACCTATAAAAAAAGTTTTTTTGTACCGATTGTTCCAATGGGAGACATATGATATAGTCAACAGACTTTGAAAAAATTTAGTACAGTGCTAAGGAACTATAAAAAACTTATGAATACCAAAACAAAAGGTCGTCTCAAACACCCATATGGGAGCCATATAATTTATCCCCGATATCAAAAAAATAAAATAAACTTGGACATGGGTATATCGACTTCTCTATTCACCCTGATCATATTTTAGGTAACTTTGGGGTGTCTCCGACGTCTCCTTCTATATGTTACATACATTTTCGGCTTGCACAAACTTAATATACACTTTGTACCATACGGTACAGGGTATATGAATTCAATGTTTGCCGTTGTCATAAATTCGAAAATAAGCTGCAGCTAATCGAATAAGGACTGGCTTATATTAAGCTGAAATGCAGAAATTAATTTTGCAGTGTCAAAAAACAAATAAAAAAAGTTTCCGACAACGCTAAGCAAATTCCGTGTGATAATCTCATATCTGCCGTGAATGTTAGGTGGTACCTTTATTAAGCTCCGATGAAAGTTTGGCAAAAAAGTAAAATCTAGCTGAATCAACCCCATTCGCGCAAAATCACCATGGAAGACTTGGCACATATACTTTGTATATTTAATCAAAAGGATTACTCGCCTCTTCCAAAAAGGATAAATATAGACATTATCGGTCTATAGAAAGTAATTAAATGTAAATATAACCCTAAACATATTAAAAGGATATTATTTATTTGAACTATTAGATACAGATGAGGGTAATCAAGCGATCCTCGGCCTTTATAGCTTGATTTTTAATGCTGAAGTCACATAAGAAATTAAGAAAGGAAATTTGATTTTTTGTTTAAATAATATATTTTCTCTTTTTCTTCGATATGTTAGGGTACTCTATCTACCAACTCGCATTACTCAAGAGGGAAATAAATTATTTTGTTAACAAATATGAATTTTAATTTTTTTTTTCTTGAAAATTTATTTTATTGGCAATCAACCCATAATTCTAAGGGTTATGATCCAACATTTATAAAAAAAATTAATCACTACACACTCAATATAACTATTGTGTGGTAGAGGTGGAGAACTATCGATAGTCGGCGCCATCGATAGTCGACGATAGTAATTTCACAATCATCGATAGTTGACGATAGTACTACCGATAGTCGACGATAGTTCCGTCCACAATAATATATATTTGGTTTTAAATTTAAAGTTTGTTTAATTTTAAACAAGAAAATTCATATACGATATTAATGTTTTTTGATCCAAAAGTTTTGGTTCAAGAATTAAAGAATGTTGACATTTTCTTCCTTGAGCCTGTTTCGCCTCTCCGAAACAATTAGGCGAAGCTACAGAATGCATCGAAGAACTCTGGGGTACTCCTTTCCGCAGATAATGCACTTTGCAAATTTTTTGTCATCTGACGTTTTATAGTATTTCCATACTTGTTAGATTTTACTTTTCTTTTTTTGTGTTTGCCTCTCGGTCGCCAAATCTTTCTCCGAGTCCGTGCAGCTGCAATCGCATTCTTGCCTTTCAGCCCTCGAACCACTGAATGTGAGGAAGTCCCGCCGTTTTCCTTAAATTCGACACATAGTCAAAATAAATAAATAATATACTTCATAGCTACAGTATCGCAACACTCGATGCAAGCAATTCCTCGATTTTTGCAACACTAAGAAATATAGCATTGTAACCTTTTTTCCAATTTCTGAAAAAGCTATTATAATAAACTAAATAAGAATAAAGTGCAGACAACAATAATCGAGGTATTTAAAAAAATATATTTTTCTAGTTATGTATTTTGCCGCGGTGGTTGCAACCTCCTCATTAAGTGCAATTACCTAGATTTCTATTAGTTGCGGTTACCGAGTTCAAACTTTACTTTAAAAGTAGGCATTATACCTCTTTTAAGAAAGCGATTCATTTCTTTTTATGAGGTATCACTGTTTAAATACATTTTTTCACAAATATTTTTTTAGCAGACGCCGCAAATAAACGCTCAAATTGTACTTTTTGGTGATATGAAAACTATCGGAGAACTATCGATAGCACTATCGGCACTATCGTTTATGTCTGGCTGCTATCGATGGTGGCTCGATAGTGCTCAACCATCGATAGTGCCGATAGTGCTATCGATAGTTCTCCACCTCTATTGTGTGGTATGGCTTAGATTACTCTAAATATACAATATTTTCAAAAATCAAATATATGTTATGATAAGACACGCCTTCTGAGGTCATTTGTGTGAAGTCGTTTCAGGCGTCTTCGTGGGCTAGGACCGACCGGGATATACCACGGGGCATCACCGATTTTGCGCAAGGTTTTGTTTTGTAAAGTTTGAATTTGAATTTTAACTTAAATATGTAAAACACCGAATTAAGAAATTCCATCTAGGCCTCCGGATAAGTAGCTCACTATCCGGTCGTTCCAATGGAACTCATATAGTTTCTGATTATATTTTGGCGGTTTTATTTCACATATATTTGTTTACGCTTTCCTATAGAATCGTTTCTCTTGTGTAGACGAAACTACAAAAACGCCTTATTTTTGCCATTAATTCTATGTTAAAAAAAAAAGACTGGGAATTATCTTTTGTATGCGGTCAAGTCCATCTGGATTGACTTAGCCTAGGTCAACCCACACAGAGTCACATACTCATACACACCCACGCACGGAAGACAACATTGTTGCCACAAATTGAGAATCCTTTTGTTTGTTCAAGAGGACAAAGACTACAGAGCCAGACAAGTGCGTGGGCAAGAGAACTGCACATACATAGCACAGATAAAAAGCCAAAGGGTCTGAGAGAGTCTTTGTCTGGCATCTAGACTGGAGACTGGCGACAACGACATCTGCGCCAGCAATCTATGGAAATTGCAGCAAAAAACATAACCGCGACCACAACGAAGAGGATGGCGACGCTTGTTCCAAAAGGCATACTAGCCGCCCAGTTGCCGCCTGTCGTCTGCCCAGACTACATACACGAGCATGCAACCAACTGTTGCAGCTGCACTCAAATTGTTCTACCGGCTTTGTATGGCGGGGTGGCGGCAAGGGCGTTAAAAACATTTCCAACTTGCAACTTCTGCGTGGGCAAGGTGATCTTGCGTCTATTGCTGTTGCGCCGGCAACTTTTTGGCTTGCAGGTGTTCCATAGACTGACGGGCGCCACAATTCCAATTGCGTTTTAATCGTCATATGTGGGCAGCTGCCACGCCTTCCTGGCGTTTCGATAAAAGCAAATTAAAGGCGCCAAAAATTGTTAAATTAAAGTCAAGCAAATACGAAAAGAAATCACTATAATATATTTTACATATATGTAGTTTCCATAAACGTTAATGGGCTCCGCGGCAACTGTCGCAACTGACTTGGTGACACATAAATCTCAAACAAAGGTTGTCCAGTCAGTCCCAGCACTAAATGCCGGCAGTTTATAAAATCAAAGAGGCAATCGCTGTCCATTTCCCAGTTTAACTGACAGCCAATTACTTTAATGGGACACAAATGGCAAATTAATTAGTTGTCGGCAATAAGTCTTGAAGTGGATTTAACTACCATTCGTAAGATCTGCTTAAAGAATGCATAAAAATCAACATCAGAGTTGCACTTTAACAGTATAAACGTATTACTTCTAAAGATTGTTTGTTGTCTGATTTCTGGGATTTTTTTTAAACGCAATAGCAGACCTTTTACTCTCTACATTGAGTCTTTCACGCATAATTTCCGATCCGGTACTTGGACGCACTGCCTATTACGATTTATATATTTCTTGATTTGTGTAAGCATAAAATTGTATTAAAAAACAATACTAAAGTATTAATAAAATAATAAAACCAAGTTCACATAAAATAAATGCTTACCTTTTATAGTGCATGATTCGAGATACTGCGATTGGTTGGTGCTCCTGGATTCATTTAAAACATAAAAAAACACAATCTATAACATGTCATTGCCTTTTCAAGAGTTGAGAGTGCTAAAATATATAGTACATAGAGGCGAAATAACTCAAAAAGTTTTTTTCCCGTTGAAATATCGCGTGCCAGATGGGAACGTTTGATGTAAAATCACATGCAAACATTGTTGTTTCCGACCCCATCAGGAGCTCGATTTATTTTTATCGATTTACCTTACACTCAAGAGAGAAATTTCGCCAATATATTTTAGTAATCTCTGCGATAGCTTTAGAGAAAAGCGGTTTCTTTATACTTAATTATTATTTAAGTTGTGCACAGTTAGTAATAATATAATATATAATAGTAATAATATTTTTGTTTTCTTCTTATTTTATTTCTTTATTTCATGACTCTGTTTTATTCTAAAGTACGATTATACAACATTTAACGATGTTTTTAGTAAAATCAGCAAGTGGTCTGCAGGCAGGGCTGCATTTGCATGACTTACACATGTTTCCCCCGCAAAACAAATCTGTCTGTTTTCTTTAATAGTGAATTATTTACTATTGTCAATTGTGATTTTCAAGTGGCTACGAAGTGCATATTATAAGTTTCATTAAATTAACAATTAAAAAGTATTTCCAGGAGGCTAACGACTATTCCGAATCCCTAAAGAGGAAATCAGTGATAGGTGCAACAATTTGCATTTTGAATATTCAGAAGCGAACACTCGTTCTAGAGTGTGCAGGAGCCAGTGCCGATTGATTTTGGCGGATTCATTTTTATGGCGCCGCGATTCTCTTTTTTTTATTTAAAAGTGATAATTTTTTAATATAAAAACTACATGCATTTACAGTAATATATATACATATGTATATATTTCTATCACAAGCAGGTATTCTTTTATTCATACTTTTCTCATTCGATTTGAAATGTATTTGCCTATCTGCAAAGTAAAATAAAATATTAGGTTGTCAAAAAAGTCTTGCGGTATTTCCGCAAGCTTGTCTTTGCAAGCGCGTAGTTCTAGTTGTATTCGTCGCATCGGTTCACGCTAGAGCTTTTTGGAAAGCTCTTTTCACGTGCTAACACGTGTTTGATTAATTGTTGTTTGCTTTTAGTCGTTCGTGAGTTATAGCGTCGCAAACATGGAGCAAAATAAAGAGAAAATACGGCATATTTTACAGTACTACTACGATAAAGGCAAAAATGCATCTCATGCTGCCAATAAAATTTGTGCAGTTTATGGACCCGATACAGTTTCCATTTCCACCGCACAACGATGGTTTCAACGTTTTCGTTCTGGTGCAGAGGTGATCGAAGATGCGCAACGGTCCGGAAGGCCTGTTGTCGAAATTGCGATAAAATCGCTGAATTGATCGAAAGAGACCGGCATAGTAGCAGCCGTAGCATCGGCCAAGAGCTGGGCATGAGTCATCAAACCGTAATAAACCATTTGAAGAAGCTTGGATTGAAAAAGAAGCTCGATGTATGGGTGCCACACGACTTGACGCAAAAAAACATTTTTGACCGTATGGATGCATGCGAATCGCTTCTGAATCGCAACAAAATCGACCCGTTTTTGAAGCGGATGGTGACTGGCGATGAAAAGTGGGTCACTTACGACAACGTGAAGCGTAAACGGTCGTGGTCGAAAAGCGGGGAAGCTGCCCAGACGGTGGCCAAGCCTGGATTGACGGCCAGGAAGGTTCTTCTGTGTGTTTGGTGGGATTGGCAGGGAATCATCCACTATGAGCTGCTCCCCTATGGCCAAAAGCTCAATTCGGACCTGTACTGCCAACAACTGGACCGCTTGAATGCAGCACTCATGCAGAAGAGGCCATCTTTGATCAACAGAGGCCGAATTGTCTTCCATCAGGACAACGCCAGGCCACACACATCTTTGGTGACGCGCCAGAAGCTCCGGGAGCTCGGATGGGAGGTTCTTTTGCATCCACCGTATAGTCCGGATCTCGCACCAAGTGATTACCCCCTATTTCTGTCCATGACGAACGCGCTTGGTAATCGGAAGTTGTCCACAAGAGAGTCCTGTGAAAATTGGCTCTCCGAGTTTTTTGACAATAGGAAAGCGAGCTTCTATAAGAGGGGCATTATGAAGTTGGCATATCGTTGGGAACTCGTCATCGAACAAAACGGCGCATATTTGACTTAAATCGCATTATTATAACCAATTTTATGAACAATTGAATATTCAATAAAAATACCGCAAGACTTTTTTGACAACCTAATATCTAAAAATCATTAACAAACCTAATATATGTATATATATATATAGGTTATGTTGTCTAATCCACGCTTGGATACCTTCAAGGATCCGATGGAAACTGGACTACTTCCAGCGAGGAATCGCTTAAACTACTTACAAACACCCATTTTCCGGGCTGCTCTATCGACAAGCCAACGGAGAGCAGCCCTCTGCCAAACATGACTGGTATCGTCCCAACCATGGTTACTTATGACAAGGTCAAATGGGCCATACACAGTTTCAAACCATACAAAGCGCCGGGACCAGACAATATTATCCCAGCGCAACTACAACACGGAGGAAAATCTGTCATACGGTGGTTGACAGATATTTTCACCAGAGCCATAGCCACAGGGATCATCCCAAAAGCTTGGCTTGTATCTAGAGTAGTGTATATTTCCAAGGCAGGGAAAGCAACTCACACACTCACAAGCGATTTTCGGCCAATTAGCCTTTCATTGTTTCTTCTTAAAACGCTGGAAAGACTAATTGGCCTCCAAATGAGGAATAGTATTCCTCAATCTCTAATGTCCGACTCACAGCATGCATATAACTGGACTAAGATCATTTTTTCAAAAAGAAAAAACTCGTAATGCTTTCAAAATGAAGACTTAAAGCTTAACGTAGATACGTTTAGTTCATAGCTCTGCTGTTGCATTGAAAATCGGTTGAAAAAGATTTCTCAACTTTTTTTTAAAAATGATCAATGAGGCTTAGGAACGGAATGCTTAATTTACTTTCCCCAAACTAGTAGCTTTTATATTGAAACATTCATACACTTTTGTCTTTCTTTATTATACTATATCCTAAATTAACAATATTTCCTTAAAATTCCAAAAAGCTCTTCACGGGACAGCAAACAAAGTTTTTTGATTAAGTTGTGAGTTTATATGCTCACAAGGATTTATATGTTTAAACTTAAATTTTTTATTTTGGAAGTCGAAATATTCATTTGTTGATAAACGAGAAAAAAAGTGAAATAAAAAGTATTGTTTCAAAATGGTTATATATACTTTCATTAAAGAAATAAATGTCTTTTTAAACTTTAAAGGGCTCTAAGAGGACTGAAACCGGAAACAAAATTCCTTGTGTAACTCAATCAACTAACATTTTGTATAATATATGCTAAAAGCCGTATAATATATGCTACTAAAATTTTGAAAAAAAATTGGAAAAAATATTTTGGGTTGGAAAAAAATAGGTACATATAAAGTCTAAACACCGGTTTTGGTGACTCACTTTACAAATATGATAATTTTAGTGTAATTTGTAGGAAAATGGGATAAAAAAACCATTGTTACGGGGAAGCCGAGACATGAATCGCAAAACTTCGTCTGCCTGACTATTTTGTAATCTGGTAAAAGCACGGGGGCTGCAGTTTTCATGCAGTTAAGGAATTTTTGTTTTGTGATGCAGTTAAGCACTAAGAAATGACTTTAAATTATTTCGATTTGATATTGGACTATTCGATCCCAGGTTTGGGAAAACAGTGTTGAAATTTGTATGGATAGATAGAATTAAAAACTTCAAGGAGTTGTGTTTTATAATGTAGTTGAGCACTACGACATAATTTTAAATGATTTCGCTTGCATATTTGTTAGTTCTATCCCGATTTTGAGAAAGGTAGTGATAAAATTTGTATGATTACAGATGTTCTAAAACTTAGTTAGTAGGGGGAGATTAAACTATAATATCCCACACTACGCCCTTCCTAAGCCCTCAAGAGAATTTTATCATACAGCACCTAAAGTATAAGGAGCTTTTATCGAGTTTCGGTAGCTGCATAAACTGTTACACCTCAATCGTTAATTAAACCCACTTTATATGCAAATGAAGACCGTGCTTATATCTGAATCTTGTGTGTCGATTATATACTTACTATTTATACATATATGTTATATATAATGCCTATAATTATATACTCAGCTTAAAGTCAACGAACAAGCGGCGACAACAATGCCAACAACAACAATAGCGGCAAAGTTCTTATCGCAAAACAACTTGCTTCGATTTTCTTGACCAACTATGGTAAGGCTCAGTGCTTAATTTGGCCAACTGAGTACTAACTGACTAGTGACTACTATTTGAGTACCAGACGGAGCTGGCTATGACCAAGCGAAATGTTTAATTGCCGGACATATGCGGCGCCGTAAATGCGCCACAATGCAGCAGACCATAATTGCGGCGGCGGTCGCTGAAAAAGTCGCCACCGCAGTCAAAGTCGCAACTTATTGATGTGCAGCAGCCGCATGCGACTTGAAAATTGGCCAAACAACTAATGATAGTCCAGACATATAAATACAATATATGTACATATGTACATGTACGAGTATCTACATATAAGGAAGGCATCACTGTACATAAAAGTGAAAAGAACATGAAGCTTAACAGACATTAAGAATTGGATTGTGACCGCCGCGAAGGCGAAATGCTCACTAAGAACTGGTGTGAAATTGCCAAAGTGGACAAAAGATGCGTTACGCTTACTCGGTTTCCTTCCTGGAAACCAAACTCTTGACTGTAATTAGGCTAAGTAAAGGTGTTGCCGCGACTGCGCATTTATCAGTGCAAACAAGCTAAGCGCTGGTTTGATACCCAAAAAGCATCAAGAACCCAAAGCCTGAGCTTAAGGGCTTTAGCAGCATATTATATGGAGCGAAACACCTTTTATGCCGAGGTTAATAAGGATAATTGCACACCGATCGGGCGTTAAGTGAGGTAATCCAGCCCATTGCCTTTTGGGTGCAAACGTCTGGGGCAAGGAAACTTTTGACAAATTACCATTGGCTTTGCAGCCAAAAGTCGAATTGTAAACGGTTGCAGGTGTTTTGACTGGGGGCGTGTTTGGATCTGTGTGCGAGAATCCCAGCTGAAGTCGTTACCTGATGTATATCGCTGTCCAATTAAGCCAACCAAGCTCATGTTGCACGGGCAACATGTTGCCAGTCAGCCAGCCATTCAACCGATATTGCTAACGAAGTACTGACAATGCATTTGCCGTCGGTTTGACACTCCCGCAGCAACGACCATAAGGCAACTTGCAGCAACAACCACAGTGAGAACTCGAATCAAATGTCGCTAACAAAACCATATGGACTTGAAAATAAAACTTAACAAAAGTGTCATACTCTAATGGGTTGTAAATTATATGGTTAGGAAGATTAATAAATTCGAAAGACTATCAAAAATGCATGCGTGTGCCGAAAAAATAATTTTCACTTTTATATAAATGTTTTTGTACCCTGTACGTATGGTACAAAAGGTACAATATTAAGTTTGTGCAAGCCGAAAATAAATGTAACATACAGAGGGAGTCGTCGGAGACCTGTCAAAGTTACCTAAATGATCAGGATGACTAGACCTTCTGTCCATCCGTCCGTCAGACCGTCTCTCCGTATAAACGGCTATATCTCAGAGACGGTAAGAGCTAGAGTAACCAAACTCTCACATTAGATCCCTTATTATTTCATTTTTTTATATCGATGTTACATTATATGGGAGCTATATGGGGCGTTTCAAAGCACCCCGAAAAAAACCAAAAAGTTTTATATGGGTAACTCGCTTATGAAGATATCGTAACCAAATTTGACACTCAAAAGTTTTTTAGAGTTCCCCAAGCACTGTAACAAAGTTATTAAAATCTGTTGAAAACATCATACAGCCCTCAAAGGAACGATCTGCACAAAAAATCGATTTTTGTACAAAATTCGGTATGATTCGTTTGTTTATGGAGATATTGGAACCATATTTCTTTATAGAGTGCTGATGTTCAAAGATATTTTTTATATGTTTTTGGGAATACTGAGTCCAAAACCAAGCTCAAAAGAGATACAAGCACGTCGGGCTTCTGAGATAATCTCTAGAAGTGTGTACGTAAAATGTGATTATTTTTGAGATAAGGATTAGCTCAGACCCGATGGGTCGATTCTGATATCGGATTCGGCTTAAAGGCATTGAAATACATCTGTCTCGAGCTACTTAGGGGCTTAAATTGTCGAATACATATCATATAGTAGTGCCTTGGCAACACCTTGACAAAGTCAACATACTCCTTGTAGGTATAGTTACATTAAATCAAAATTAGAAACTTAATTCATTACGATTTCGATTTAAGTTGAATAATTATTTATCTAGATTATGCAGCTCATTCGAGTTTGTCTCTTTCTTTCGCTCTTTGCTCCATGTGATTCATATCAGTGCAATTGAAGGCGTGTCAGCGACAGTCAGCAACAGCGGTTGGAGTTGGAGTTGGAGTTGCAGTTACAGCAGCTCCAGCTTCAGCTTCAACTACGGCACCATGTTGCAGTAGTGGCGACAACCAAGTGGTCGAGTAAAGCGCAATCTCTGCCAGCAAATGGCTGCTTGGCCTTATACATGAAGCTTTTGCTGCCGCTTGACATAAAACAAATAGACTGTCAGTTTATGTAGCATTTTGGAATGACTAAATGCCTCAGTGATTGGTTTTTTGCCTAAATTTGTCCATTAGATTGTGTGCGATATGACCAGGATGGAGACAAGATCGTGAATAGGGAGAGTGGAGTAGTCGAGAATGATTGAAAAAAATAAGCAAATCGTTCCCAACATCAATTTTTGAATGCCCCACAACTTTTCAGCCACATTTTTGAGTTTTACATCCCCAAACGCCTCATAATAGATTGACGATGTTTTGGTAAAGGCATTTCGCAGCCCTGCTCGGACGCTACATCTTTTGTCAACACATGGTTAGTGTCAAGGAACGGTCTTTGGGTTATAATTCCGAAACATACTTTTATCGGTATGTACCATTTCTTTTAATGATAACGTATTTTGATATTTTTCGGTAAAAGCAGAAGATTTTTTGGATTATCCAGAAGACATTTGTCATTTGTTGTAAATATTTTATTTTATTTATATAAAGCTAGCTTATATTTAAAAATAAAAACAAACAATTAAATGTAACAAGCCGTGGCTACCAGGGCCTTTAGCTAAATAATTTAAAATGTGTGTGGTGTAAAATTGTATTATAGTTGTTGATCTTGTTCTAAAATTAATTGTGTAATGTATGTTATTTAATTGTAAATTAGGTGGTAAAGTTTACATTTTTTTATAAAATTTAATAATAGTTTTGAGTTGTTTTGATTTAGATTACCGATAACTGAGAGGGGTTCTGGTTTGCAAAATAGAAAGAACGGTGATGTGATAAGGCTGGGCATGAAGCTATTATGTGGGGGAGATGTTGCATAATGGACAGATGTTGCTTATTGTTGAATCCATATAGTGAGCGTTAGTAAATTTTGTATGACCAAGTCGGATTCTACGATAGTAAGTTTTACTTGGTCAAGTCGTGGAATTTTATTATAATTAATGGGGAAAGAGCCATGGTTGTCGTTTATCAATCTATACCTGTTTGAAGTCTGCTGCAAAAGAGTATTATGATTATTAACGGAATATTTTTTAAGAAATGAAGAGATGTCGTTAAAAGAAAGGTTAGGAGTATAAATGAGTGGAAAACGAATTGCTGATTTCGCTGATCCATCAGCTAGTTCGTTGCTTGAGATGCCAATATGGCTAGGAATCCAAAGTACTTTATATTTAGGGAATTTTTTTATAATCAGGTTTCTGATTAAAACTGCGTAAAAGTTGCTATTGTTTTCGTTAACTATTGCTTTGATTGCTGAGAGTGAGTCGGAGCAGATAATAAAATTGACACGCTTATTTGAAACTATTTTTAAAGCTTCGTAGATAGCTATTATTTGTGCTGCGAAAACTGAGGAGTGTAGGGGAAGAAGACCAAGTTTGAAAATTTCGGTGTCAGAGGTGACGGAATACGCAGTAATGTTATCTTTTTTAGATCCATCAGTGTAAACAAAACTGAATCTGTTGCTGGTGATTTTGTAGTTCAGAAAGAGTTGATGGTAGATTACTAAAGAGGTATTAGGTTTATTGTAGACTGAAAGAGATAGGTCAATGGAATCGGTTAAATTTTCCCATCTAAACAATTTCATTTTGACAATTTTGGATGGGAGATAGGGAAGATTAAGAAGCTTGCAGAGACTTATTATTTTGTCGATTGTGCTTGGATATTTATACACTCGTTTATTAGGTTTAATTAGGTATCTGAGTGAAGAGTCGAAAGAGTTAGTAAGGGTCTTAGAAAGTTTACCTGTTAAAAAAATGCATCTATTGCTGATTGTGTGGATATTAGATTCAATAAGCATATTGTTAATAGGGGAAGTACGAAATGCACCAAGAGTTGATCGGATTGCAGCGTTTTTAATTGTATTTAGTTTATTAAGAAGCGACAAAGGTGCACGACCGTAGATTGGAAGGCAAAAGTCTATTTTAGAGATAAGAATTGATTTAACCAGGGGTGCCACAGAAATCGATATTGCTTTCGGCAACGGTTTGAGACCAATTCAATAAAAAAATCCGTAGGTGCCACAGAAATCTGGTTGATTTCATTTTTCGAACAATTTATTTCGAATGTTTACGCTTTTGCTAGAATGGCAGCAAAGGGTTGCAGCCTTGCAAAAATTATTTTAGAGCATTTAGACACTTATTCAAATACATCTTTATTAACAGTGATCCAATAAAGTTTATTCTTTATTACATTAAACTATAATTACCAGCATATTTTGTATCATTTTGCTTTCCATTTGTTAAGTTTGAATATTTGTCCCGCCCAATACAAGAGTGTGTTTGACAGCCCTACTCAACAGCTGTGCTCAGCATTGAGAATGGCAAAATCGGTTTGTTTACATTTGAAAATTTGCACAAAAATAAAAATAAATTTTAAAAATGCCAATTGCACAATTATTAGCCATTAAGGCTTTACCAGAAACCCCCTACAATGAAAAGTCAAGCGAAGGCGTCGAAGAACCTTTACTGATATTTTCATTTAAACCTTAACTGCTGAACTTTTGACAATCACAACCATGCCTTACATGCTGTACATTGCCACTTTGTAGGATAAAGGTGCACAGCACATACTTATGCAACTTTCCATTAAATTCGTAGCTTTACATAATGGCAACTTAGTTAAAATAAAAAAAAAACATTTTTTAACTATCATTTAACATCAAAAACATTTATTAATACGCCAAAATAATTACTTCGAAATGTTATTATTTAGTACCGCACTATGTGGCAACTCCTTTGTAGAATCGATTATTTTGAACGTTGACACAGAATGGCAAATGAACAATTGATTTTGATATCGTTTTTGTAAAAATGAAAATCATGAATTAAAACATTAGACTTAGCAAAACATAAAGACACAGATATTTTAGAAGTTGAATAAACTTTCCAAATAAGTAAGGGGTTAATTGTATAAATTAGTTTTTATTAATGAATTTAATCAAATCTCCAAAAATTTTGTCGACGGTTTTGAAACCGTTGTTTGTCATGTCTGTGGCACCAAGAATTGGAATTGCATCGAAATTGAATCGAATTGGTTTTCTGTGGCACCCCAGATAACTTGGTTTTGCGCACGTAAAATTGGTTGACCGAATAGATGTTAGCGCTGCCAACTCACGTCAAAGACTGTTGTTGTAAATATATTTGGGATAGTGTGTTATAAAAATGCAATTTGTTTTTTAATTTAAAAAAATTAAATGGGACTAAGCCTACTCTTTAAACCCTATTTTTCAAAATGTTAAAAAAAAGAAAAGTTGCCTCCCTACGTGTAACTTCATCAAACTTATAGTATTTAAATATCTAGAAAATTATTTTGAGATGTCGTTACTCGATTTAAGCCAAGTTTCTCAATTTTCTTAAATTATATATTTTTTGATAATACTAAAAGCCGAATTATAAGAAATTCATTCTAGTAAAATTACAAAAACTAAAGTACTAGGTATGTTGAAAAATAATAATTAAGCCCCTAGCTACCATAATTTGGAATCTGTGGGCGATAAAGTGACGAAAAGTGTATCTGTGCAGTAAAATATATAAAAATTTCTAACTCAAAAATTGGTCTCGACTATTATGTCTATATATGTTATATTATGGGTATCATAGAGAATTGAAGCATTTTTGTTTCACACATTTAACCCTCACAAAATAAACCTGTACAAAATCGAATGCTTTGGAGTTAGATGGGTTAACAGGGACAGCTGCAAGAGCAAACTAAAATAAACCTAAAATATATCCACCTACACATAAAGCTAAATTTTGATTAACCTAGCTCACATAATAAACGGACGAAAGGGTATTCATATATTAATTTATTTTATTTTCCATGCCATATTGGAGGTTTCTCCTTACCTTAAGGAAGAGGGTATAACATTTAATTTCCTTCGCCTAACATATTTACCAAATTGGGGATACATCAAGTACCCCTTTCTGTGGTCGTCTCAACTTCAACTTTATTTACATTTTTAGACGAGCACAGAATTTGTGAATTATGTAGTGTGTACACCAAATGTGTTCGTATGTTCTTCTCAGTGTGAACTTGGCATTGGAAAAACGGTCTAAATGACAATGAATGGTCAGAACTTTTGCTAAAACAGTTCAGCCCGTAGCATTGACTCAACTATTTTCACCTGTTTCCCGCGCCTGGTTTCAAGTGTCATGACCCATTAGGAGTCTGGGCGTGTCATTGGCATGCTCTGAATATTTGATGCAGCGCTGGGCATAATTCAATTCAATTACAAGTTGCTTTTGCACACGACAAGACATATCTTGGATCAGATAGAAAATTATAGCAGGCGCTGACTCCCTCCTGCCGCTCACACGGCCACTCCCTGGTCAAGTAGTGCTCCAATTCATTGCTGACGGACTGGGAAATTAAAAATGCGTGAAAGCGAGGCGACGCAATGCAGTCGGCAATGTTATCGCCCATACATAAATAAATCAAAGTCTGGACCAGTTTGGGGAGCACCGGCCACTACAATTACAACAACGGCGGCAATAACAACAGCTTAAGGCACCACCAATTCTATTGATAAAAAACAACTTTGTTAGACAAAACCAACAACAACAACAACAGCAACAACATAGCAAATTTTGCACTCAAGATTTATGTAGCCATAAAAGCGATTAGAAAAATAAGCAAAATGTCAAAATAAAAATAAATATAAAAACTCTACAACAAATCCGAGCTGAATTGAACCGAGCAAACCAAATGGTCAGTTTACACTTTACATGGTTTTGTAATTTATTTTTAAAGCTGAAGCTGAAGCTGACGATTCGATTGGCAACGGCTCCAGCAGCAGCCCGAGCCGAGCAGCAGCGACGCATTCTAATGGCAAGTGTGTTCAGCTGCATCAGATAAGGAGCACGGTTGCGGTTGCATGGGAAATGCAAGGTGGCGCTGCATTGGTGATGGCGTTCACACTTGCAAATTACTAATTTGCATATTTTTGGCATACGTAAATTGCATTAGAGATGGCCGCGAAATCGTGCTTAAGAGCTTGATGGCGGCGATGTCAATGAAATCTTTGGGCTGGACAAAAACAAAAAAAAATCAACGAAGCTTTACAAGAAATGTGAAGCAGTTATCGTTCTATGCTTGACCATTACCCAACAATTTGAAGGCCACGAAATGTGCCCGTCCGATAATCGTGCACAGGTTCAGTTTTTGCGTAGCATGAACATTTTTTAAATAATCGAATAATTTGGATCAAAAAATAAATTATGATTGGTTAAGCTAATATAATGTAAATAAATATAAGCAAAAACAAACTAAATAATTTACTTTATTTTTAAAACAACTATAGAGCAAGATTTTCTTATATGCAGCGAGTTGTTAGTTATTGCTAATACCCGTTTTTCTTGAGATTCAATTAATATTGATTTTTAATAAAGCTCCAGGCCTCGATAGCTTAGCGACAGTGCACTAGACTCATCCCAGAGGTTGTGGGTTCGAATCCCACGTTAAGCATTGTCCTGCACTTTCCACTTTCCTATTTACCTAATCTTTTCTGCCTATTCTACGTCCTTAGCACATACTCCCATTATCGGTATCACAAAAGTTCCTGCTCTTGGCTTAAGTGAGTTGGGACGCTAAGTCCCAAGCTTTTTTTTTTTAATTTGTAGAGGTTACTAATTCTGGATAAAGGTACTAAGTAATTATTGAATATGCATTTTTTTTGTATTTTTTTAGCAAATAGAAAAACTTTAAAAATTAAAAAATTTTAATCAAATAAAAGGAATTATATGAAGACATTTTCAATTTTACCAAATATTCTCAATTTTAATTTTGTAAGTAAAAAGTTGTTACACCCGAGTTCAGGTTTTAATTCTTATTCCAACGAGTTGTTTACAAACATCGCATACGCGTGAATCCTAGTCTAAATAAGAATTATAAAAAAAAAACATTATTGAGTATTTCTAAACTCAATTCGCCACCAATAAAAAATAAAAATTATTCTAAAATTGTTTTACACTGTTCCTTAATTATCGTTAAAATTAGTATTGTGTCGCTTAATAATAATAATTTATATTATTGAAGTCTTAAAAAAGCTTAAAAAAAAAATTATTTGAGTTTGAGCACCAAAAATATGTTCCCATCTCTAAAATTCTTATATATGTATTGAAGTATACATAAATTGCATTTGTATGTGGGCATAAATCAGCGGCGCGTTTTAAGCGCGTTTATTATCGCGCGCCAATATCTTTTTTCATTATTGCATGTTCGCAATTTCATTTATTTGTTTTGTTTTAAAACTTTATTTAATATATTTGTTTATATTTATTGATTGTTTTTTATATTTTTGGTAAATTGTTGTTGCTTTATTTAGCATAATTAATACCATTTGCACATGCAAACATTGCACATACGCCTCATTGGTTAATCATCGCTGACTCTGCGCACATTTTGAGCGCTTTTATGCGAAACTGAAGTGTTTTGACTTTTCATCAATAAAAGGCTTATTTGTATGATATTTATTTATATAACGCTATTTGTTACAATATTTTGCGATGATTTATTAAGCCTAGCTTTGCATGGCCTGCAGTGTGGCAATTTGTTTGACTGCCACATAGTCAAGGCCAGCCGCAAATTAACGCCGCTTCCAATCACCACCGATGCTGCTGCGGCTGCTGATGCTCCTGCCACATAGCTGGTCGTACGCATAAAACATGTTAAGTAATCAATTGCCACGCATGCTTTGACCAGCAGCAGCAGCAACAACAAGTAAACGAGGGCAGGCTGAAAACTCATCGACCTAGTCATGGCATCTCTGCGAACTCTTTTTATTTCCGTTGCTGATTACACAAAAGCCAGATGCCTTCTCGAACGCACCTATGCAAATTATATGATTTTTATCAACAGGCAAGGATCCAAATCTACTACAACAATCCTTACAACCAAACAGTCTCGATTGTTCCATATTACTTTGATAAAAAGGCGATCAGGGTTCGTTCATAAGGTGCAACTTTAGGGTACTTAACAAACTTTGTGTCCCTATGTAATAATATTAAGTTTTAGACTGTTATATCTTTAAAAGTCAAAGAAATTGGTTCGCAAAAAAATATTTATTTTAATCAAATGATTTTATCAAAGACCAGACCTTGACGTAGTACTGTGGATGGATTACTTATTAGCCCAGCCTCTTAACGACAGCTACAATGGGAACCAAGCCGAGTCTACTTCATTGCCAATGCCAACCAACAAGAGTAACAAGAACAACTTGGCTGCAGAATTTTTAAGGGCTTACTGCAAGTAACACGTGCAACACAATGTTCAACTTCAAAGTATCCTGCGGCATAATGCGCTTAATAAACCATGAATCACTGTCCAAAAGCCTGTCAGTGTAATGCCAACCAAGTAAGCCAAGTTGGCCAGCAGCTCGGACGCGCCTTGCCGGCAGCTACATTGATTTTGTCACGACGCAAACACTTTAAAGCCAATTGCTTTCAGTGCGTCGCAGTCACAGTTGCAGTCGCTGCTAACGTCGATGTCGACGTCAACGTTTCTGCCGCCAATGCTGAAATGTTGTGCGCATGTGATAAAGGGCCTTGAAGACCCCAACTCCAGATCTCTAGTTGTTGCAAGGCGTCGTCGTCGTCGTCGTCGTCGCTGACGTCGTTGTCGTTTGAGTGGCATAAAAACAACTTGGAGCAGCTCCATGGGAGCTATCAACATTCTCAGGTGCGCCTGCGCTTTACCTTTTGTCTTGTGCATTTTCAATGCCAATAAAGTTTGGAGTTTTGTCAAATGTGCCGCTCGGCTGCAGTACTACGAACTACTACTTGAGTGCATGCTGATGTCCTTAAAAAATATTCTTTTGCTTTGAAAACTACCCTCTGCTGGCCCAAAAACGCCCCAAGGTAATGCTCAGCTAGTTAACATGTTGCCTGCCCTTTGGGGGCGCTGCTTTGCACTCTAATGAGAAACCAGACATTTGCGGCTGCATCTAGTTGCAAGTCAGTTGCAGGCATCATTAATCAGCTTGGGTTCATCAGCGGCAACATGGTTCATTAGCTTTGGTTGTTGGTTGTTGCGACTATGGATGTTGTTGCTGCCTACCGTGTTCGTTTCGCTGCCTTCTTTGAACGATTCTAATCATAAGGCACCAGGCAACAAGCCAAGACCCGTCGACTTGGACCTGGCCTACCTATCCAGCAGTTGCTAAGTTAATTGGCTAGAAGTTTTGCATAGACGCAGTACGTTAGCAGTTTTACTTTGGCGGCAAAAATCAGCGTTGGCAACAAAGTTTCAGTTTGCTGTTATTATTGTTATACACTGTAATCCTTTGCATAGGGAAGGATGGGATATGTCCGGTAGCTAGAAAATTGGAGTTTAGCGACTTGTTCCTTCAATGGCATTACCTTTTCTGTTAAAACGCACAGACTATCATCGATTTACAAAATTAGAATAATTTTTGATTGAGTTATTCTCTGAACCAAATTAATTTTAGAAATCTCAAAGCGAAATAAGGAAAATTTATTCAAAATTGTCTTCTATACAAATCATAATAAAGAAGAAGACTCATTTAAAACATTTACAAAATAATTTCGAAACTGTTGAATCTCCGTCACTATGTTTCGGCTGGGACTAAATATTAAAGCCAACGTATTTTAATTTCGCTTTATAAACACAAAATATTTAACTAAGGTGCTACAATTTACTATCTTCACACCCAAGCCACCTTGCTCAAGATCTAACACGGCGACAGATCTCGACTCCGACGTAGGGATCATCCACCCCAGCATGAATTATTAGGGGCATTATAGCTTATATTTAAAAAAAATTAATTTGTAGTTCTCACATCGAGAAGATTCAATAATTTAAGCACAAGAAAATAAAAAAAGAAAAAAAACTAAGGTACCGTGAAGGTTGTTAGCCTGCGGGCTGATTGGCGTTAACAATTGTTGTAATTATTTATTATTGCAAAGAACCTCAAGAAACAAACAAAAATTATAACTAAAAAAAGCAATTTTGTTTTTGGAAAAACAAATATTATAAAAATAACTAGCCGGCCTTCGGCACGCTCGCTCCGCTCGCTCGTCTAGAAACACGTTGACTATTTTCTAGATGAACTGCTAAATGGGACAACGGTTGGGTGTCGTTCGTGAATTTGGAATGAGAAAATTCGCCATATTGCCTCGTTTCTGCTAATGCAACATCCTATTTCATATTGTGAAATTTCGTCATTCACATTGTCGGCTCTCACACCCAAAATCGCCATATCGCTTCCCTTATTGACGTATTTGCAGATATATTTTATTGATTTTACTGAGTTGCAATACTCGACGTTAATGTGGGCTTTATACGTTTTTGATAATAATGGCGAAAATGGAACAACCCAACGATTGTCAATTTCAATTTCTTGTTTTTGCACTTTGATTGTGGTTGATCTGCCATTGTCTTCTGTTGATCTACGGCGATATAATGGGTATCCATCGTAGCCCGTAACAGTGTCCGAAGTCAATGCCCTTGGATATCTTTTGAAGCATTTGCCGTCGATCATGCATGGTGAAGTTGGGTTGAGCACACCATATGGTCCGTGGATCATATTCTTTGTGATAACCTCGAACAATTCTGGATCATTTGTTTGAACTGGGATTTCCGCCGATATCACATCATCAATTTCATGCGGTAGTATTTTCTGAGGTAATTCTCATTCTGAATACATCCAGCAGCGAACCTCTCCGAATACACTGCTTTTGATAATAAGCAGGCCTGCTGTTTCATTGGGAAATTTCAGTGCTTGGCACTGGTCACATACCTTGTTCATTGTTATAATTACAACAGATTGACGCGAGCTATAATCGGTCGTATTGTTATATTCGAATGCAGCTCTGTGCAGATTGGATGCATTGCGCATTTGCCTGAATGTTCTTTGGATTAAATTCTGTTCTGCATGGATTTCATCTGATTGATTCTGATAATCCCGATTTCGCCTCATTCTCATTCGAGCATGTATGAGCAAAACGTGATCTTGCTTCTCTTAATCGATTCAACTCATTCCTTTGTAATCGTTGTTCCTCAGCTTCAGCTGTTCTTCGGGATGATTGCAATTGAGTTCTACGCGAACGTCTCCCAATGTTACGTCTTTTTGGCGGCATTATGTATGTGCAAATATTGATCTGATCATATGTATTTTACACAGAAATCAAAACATGAATCGTTTATAATTTTTGTGTTTCCTTTCGACAAAAACTATTAACTAAAAATATTAGTTAATCTGACAATGTCACAATGACAACCTAAATTAAAAAAAAATTGTATTGGAAAATCAAATTGTCCTTTTTAGTATTTTCGTCGCAATTTTGTTATATTTTCTCAACCCTAAACAATCCTTGGACTTCCACAAACATTTCAAGACCAAAATTAGCCAAATCGGTTCAGCCGTTCGTGAGATCCTAAGCTTAGAACGAACATAACATTGTGACACGAGAATTTTATATATAAGATTATCCAATATTTTTTCAAATTCATCGGCGAAAGCACATTAAGTAACAAAATTATGCGTGAGAGGGATGATGAATAATAAATACGATTTACCAAAATTATTAAACTATTATCGGAACAAAAAATATAGATACATTTTCAGTTTTATAGGTTAAACTAGACAAAGTCACTAAAATTTGGAAAATAAAATAACAGATACAGTTACTCAGACTTCAAAATTGCTAAAAGCTAAAAAAAGTAAAACAAAAGGTTGAACGGAAATATTACTTGTTATAATTTAATAGAGACATAGGTGAGATTTCAAATAGATGCAAAGTCAATATCAACGCTCACAAAAACTGCAAAGAATATCGGTTAGCGTAAGAAATCTTTATAATTTTAAATAACAAATTTTGAACCTGACTATTAAAGAGCTAATAAATACAAAATCTTAGTAATGCTTAAGATTAAATGAAGGAGAGGTAACACTTTGCGAGTATCGAATAGTGCTGAATAAAAAGGCGAAAAAAAAGGTTTATAGCAGAGATTTTGAAATAAATTTACAATAACACGGTCTAGAAAAAAACTATTTCGTTCATTATATTTAGCACTATTAAAAAAAACTATTTGATTGAAATTAAAAAACAATAAACTTAATCTTTTAAGAATTTAGTTTAGAAATTTCCCTTTGTGGATTATTTTCATAACAGCTTAGGTATTTACTCTATGTCTTTTTTATGCGGTTTTTTTACACGTTTATGGAACATAACCAACTTGTAAAACCCGAAATTGGTGTAGCTATTTCCAAAGTATATGACATGAGAATGTACCAAAATCTCTTGGGTATGGAAAAGTAGCAATTTTCTTTCAAATGATACAACACACCGATCAATTTCAAAATGTTTTTGTTTTTTCCTGAGGACACAAATTTAATTAGTTAAGAAAATCGTTCTCGTTTGCCACTGCTTTATTGCTTTCTGTTGAAAAGCTCGTTCACACGAACCTGTTGAGCTTTTACGATAGAAAGCTTTCAAGATCTTTGGCACAGTTTTAGAGTATTTCTTGTTCGGTACATTTTTGATACTTACGCTGCTACATTTTGTTGTTGTTGTCTTATTTGGCAGTAGCGGCGTCCCATTATTCACATCAGCTGCAACTGGAAATTCCCGCTGCTATTTGCTGTTGCAGAGTCGTGTTGTGCCTTATGCATATTTATTATGTTGTGTGTGTGTGTGTGTGTGTGTTGTGAATTGCCAAAGTTTGCAGAGGGCTGGCCAAATGATGGCAGTGATCTTGTCTTGGCTTTGGCTGTGTGGATGCCGATAATGTTGACAGTTTTTAGCTGCCACATGAGCAACTGGGACTACTGCAAATGCTGCAACTCACGCATAGCTACTGCTTCATACAGCCGAGTCAAATCGTGGGAAACTGATGCACAGATTTAACGAGTACTCTGCCGAATTGCTAAATCATGTTATTAGCCAACTAATGCATTGCTTGTGTCAGTCAGCGTAGAAAATCCTGCCCTGAAATTGGGTGATTTATCTCAGCCAACAAGTTTATCAAAAAACTTGACCACATTTGCATGCCACTTAAAATAAAAGACATGTAGCATCTTGTTTTTAGTCAAAGCCGTCTTGCTACTGTTTTAACCAAGTCTAGCTACTGTTTTGTTGTAGCTAGACAGGATGCATAAAATTTATGAAACAACGACGCCTTTGCGCACATAATTAAATCAGACAAAAGCATGCATCGGAGCTGCTCATCCACTTTGGAGGCCCCACCGGATGCTGGACAAAAAAAAAATGTGCTTGACTATTTTTAATTACCAGGCAACAGCTGCATAGGTAAGACTCCAACCCCAGCTCATAATCTCTGGCTGCGCCTGTTGCTGCAACTGGAGAGTAGTAATTGTTATGGTTTCTCAATGCCAGGTCTGAAGATCAACTGGGGTGTTGGCAGCGAGCAAGTCCAGCTGACAACGCAGCTTGCGAATCAATTATGCACTACCTGACGCCGCCCAACTCCCCCCGGACCAACTAGTTGCAGCGATTAACTGCAGTGACTTTATAAAATTGTTCAACACTAACCTGTTCCAATGCCGCCGTCGCTGCTGCTGCCGCTGCTTTCATTTAAGAGCAAATTATGACTTGCCAGTTCCGCCAGGTGTTGTGCCCGTTCACCTAGCCCATTTGTCTTTTCTGGATCTGGGCGACGCTACTACCAGAGACTGACTGACTTGGGCCTTAATCTGCGTCCTTTAAGTTACACTCTCTCACACGCACACACAAAGCGCATCGCTTCTATGAAGTTATCAACGCGGCATCAGTGCATTTATTATTTGCTACTCTTACAACCTTTAGTTACTAAGCCGAGGTTTGGAACTTGTAAATTATATCAACTTACAAGCAAATTCATATAATCAGTATACTATATTCTTAAATTATTAGCAATAAACAATAAAACTAACTTTTAATAAAAATGTTTGAAAACCCACAAATTGATGTAATAGTAGTTCCAGAATAGTTTGAAATTTTGGATAAACTGCAATTATCTATTGTTAAAATTAAGTGCTTTAGGGTAAACATTAAAATAGTGAAAATAATTTTTGAGAGTGAATAAAACAAAAAAAAAAAAACTTTTGAAACAGAACTGTATTAAAGGAGCGAGCCATTGTCAACACTTCTATTCCAGTTGCGTATCAGAACAGCATTCACGTCGCTGCTGTTGCAGAATATGTATTGTAAAGTCGGGCAGAATCGACTCTAATATGGCAATAGGATGCACATAATGGAAATAAGAGTCTGGATGATCTGAATTAAATAAAGAAGGCAGGATGTTGGCCTGCGAAGCACACATGGAGCGGGCCCCCTATTCTTTATAACCAAAGAACTAATTATAGACCAACTAAACTCAACTTTTCATACGAATTTTTATTTAATTTTTGGTGTCAAAATTCGACTTTTTGTTGCAAGGTTGGGGTAATAGCAAAATATTTTAGAACTGACGGTCAATATATATATGTATCTGTATTTGAAATATTCTATTTAATTCACTTTTTTTTTAAAGAACGAACCATTGATAAAAAAAATTATTCATTTTTGATTATATTTATTTGCAATATATTGCTTAGACAATAAGTAAATGTTTTGGAAGTTATAAGTCAACCGGAGATATATGTAGATAAACTCCAATAGACAATAACTATTGCGTTTTTTAAGTGCTGGAAGCTTAATTTGAATACGGCATCATTCCGGCATCAATGATTCCGTTTTAATCTTCATACTGTATCGCTATCATCCATGAGGCCTATTGCCAAGACATTCGAATAATTATATAGACTTTCAACTTTACTAGTGGTCGTATTTCGTCTTTAACGTATGGAATATGTTCTGCGATTTAAATCGAGTTCAAGGCATTTGGGTGTAACTCTTGCGGTATTTGTATATAATTTAGATATACGGTCGGACAATCTTTCCTTCTCAATAGAAATGTTACATGATAATAAATTAATTCATTTTGAATAACTTGGGATATTTCTGCCGCTGATTCTTAAGATGTAATTATAGTTGTGTCATCAGCATTAAACATTTTCATCAACATGAAGATCCGCAATTAATATCGTGTAAAGAAGAGAGCCCAACACACTACCCTGTGGAGCACCTGCATGTGCGTAGTTGTGATGCTTCTCCATCTATATGTCGATTGTTTAAATACGATTTAAGCAGCAAAAAAAAAGATCAGAAACCAGTTTTTTAATTTTATATAAAATTCCTGCATTCAAGAAATAATGCTATAAAACACAATTTATTTTCTAATCCACTTGTTATTATGATTACTATTCGATGACACTGCTCTCGGGTATTATAGTGTTCTCCTCCAAAACTGGTAACCTTCAAAAGTATTCTTTCAAGTCCTTTGGAAAATGTTACTAAAGGAATAATTGTTTGGTTTTAGAATCATTATAACCTCTGCACATTTCCATTGTGAAGGAAAATTAACTAGCCTCAAAATTGCATTGTTAATTGGTGCTAAATATTGTACACATTCTTTGAGAGACCTTTTATCCGTCTTCTGTCAATTTTGTCATAGACTGGCGACTTCTTTGGATTCAATTATGTGAATTCTTCTCAATTTCTAATAAATCGGTTCGGTGACTGCGCAGACACATATAACAAGGCATACTTAAATAGTCTATTATTTCAGTATCTTCTGGTACCGGATTTAAATTAGGTTGAAATGTAAATGTTGTGCAAATGCCTCAGCTTTACTTCAGGTGGTTCTACACCATTTTCCTTTCTGAATTTGAATAGTTGCATTCCAAGCGAAATCCTTAATGGTAGGATCCAAACTTTTGAGAAACTCGGCAGTTGCTTCATTTCCTATTTCGTTAAGGCCTTTTTTAAAGTTGATTTGATGCTGCATTGTATCTCCTTTTATCTGCCGTATTTCTGCTGATTTGCCATTAGTTTCAAAGTTTACGCAAACTTTTTTTTTTTTTTAATATTTGTATGCTTTGTATATTTATAGTGATTTTGAATTTTTATTGAAATCTATTTCCTTTTGTCTGTGCGTTTTAACAATTTGTTGCAGTTTTCATTAAAAGTTCTTACAGACAGTTTTGTTTTAGAAACTCTATTAGTTTCTTTTTGTTTTGTTGTATCTTATGTTCAAAATTCTTTAAATCGTGTGTTAGACTTAGCAGTATTTCCTTGGAATGAGTTTACAATCTTAATCTATGGTTAAGGCTTTGTTAAGGATCGTTTGCACTTCATAGGTGATTTGAATTTCTTGCTGATACTTAAAATTAAATTTTTGAGCGGCACGTATCACAGTTGATTGATTCTACTAAGAAAAGGTGATGGCAATGGATTTTAAGCATTTCATTCTGTAGGTGGTCTTCAATATATGTATAGGCCAAGTGCCAAAAGCAATTAAAGTTGCGTTTGCTTTTAATCAATCTTTAGGAAAGAGAAAAGATAGATAGAAAATAAATTATAAATAAATGATCACCGAAGAGTATCATAAATACTAACCTGCACAAATATTTCATTGCTTCGTAGATCCGATCGGTTTCATTTATAGCAACCAATTTAACGAATTCATCACTCACCATACTCACATCTACAGTCGAAGGATGTTCTGTAGAGCTAACCCAGCTACACAAAACTGATTTGAAATCGTTATTTAATAATGTAACAGAATTTTTTGACGGATCATGTTCTTTGCCCTGCACTTCTGGAAAATCTTTAAGATTACATTGTTTTGCTTGTAAGTTTTTCTCCGTTGCCTTACGCTTGGATCGAAGGATTTGTTGTTTGTGGGCAGCCTTCGAGGTAGATGGTAAAAAGTCTTCGGGCTTCAGCGGACTTTCATTCATAATTAATTGTGCTAAGGGAGATCGCTCAAATGTTCTTGCTTGGTTTTCTAATTCTTGATCAGAGTTTGTTTGATTGTTTTCAAGTAAGCCTAAATACTCTTCTTTGTGGAGAACCAACTCTTTTTGAATGTTACTGGGCAGTTGAGCAAAAACTTCTGGATCGAAGCCATTTTGAACTTCTTCGATAGGTGAAGCGTTAAATTTGTCTTTCAGCCCTACATCATTAGTAGTTATGTTCTTTGTAAGGTCCATGAATTTTAAAGACATTCTGTTGCATCCATCGGCCAGAGTGGCCAATTGTGGATTTGATTTCCGGCGCTTGGGCGTTGACCCTTCTTTTATTTTATTAGTTCCCATACCATCCATAGACGCTCTGTTTGTCCTAGCCTTATGCAACATATCTAATACACTGGTAGGCTTCGATTTTGTTTCTTTTTCCGTGAACACATCTTTTACCTCTGAAAGTATGTTTACTGCAAAATAATACAAATATTGATTAAAACACTTAAAATGGTTAGGAACTCAATTAGTTAAAAAATAACACTTTTTTCAGTAGTGTAAGAATCAAACAATTTTCTAGAATCTTTGGAATTAACCATGGACTGCAAATGGAACGAATTCGATTGGAATTTGTGAAATAGTTTGATCCTTTATTTTCTATCTTCAAGACAAAATGAAATCTGTGGCCAACTATCGAATTCTATCATTGTATATTTTGTGAGAATGAGTATAAAAAGAAAATTCAAGCAATATTGATTATTTTTCGATAGTTTTTAAACTATTGAGCATTGTTTTTAACTAATCCTATGTGCTCTTTATTTGAAAGCTCAATTTTATTTACTTTTACTAAGCAGTTCGGCAAATACATACATAATAAGTCCTGATATTTTTCGCTTGGACGAGGGTTTTTTTTGCTTACCATCCGTATTTTTTTGGTTTGCTTTAGACTTATGCAACATGTCCATCAAAGTGGTTGGCTTAAGTTTTGGTTCTTTTTCCAAGGGCGCTTCAGATGTATTTGAGAGTGAAATATCTGCAAAATAATGTAATTAATGATTATAAGACTAAATATTGCTTCAAAATAATCCTTCTTCAGAAACTAATGATATTTAAAAAAAAAAAATATTAAATACACTTCTGCTTTAAACAAATATGAATGTACTTTACCTTTCGGCTTATCTGTTATTTTGGCAAACATTTTCATTATTGTATTTTTGTTTTTATCCTTTTCGATATCATCGAACTTTGATAGATGTATTCCTATGCCACGCAATTCGTTAGCTGGCACATCTGACAACCGCATAAGTTCTAGCACATTGTTTGTAATAGTGTCTAAAGTATCGGTGCTTTGCTTTAGCGAAACTGATCTTGACTGGGTGTCGCAAACGCCGTGTCCCATAAATTTAGATGTTTCTACGGGAGCTTCGGCAGCCCGTACCATAAGCTTAAGCGTAATATGCGTGGTTTTGCGCTTAATTTCGATGAGACGACTGTGCACCTCAACGCAGAGCTGACGCAAGAATGTTATAGACTCTGAGCTCTCTTTAAAACGTATGCCGTAGTTGACCTCGGCTGAGACGGATTTGCGTTGCTGCGAGAAATGAACAATTAACTAACAATTTAACTAACATCAAAATTATTTTACCTGATCGTAGACTAGAGGTCGCAAATCAATGCCGCGGCAATTCTGGTAGATAGTTTGGCCAACTTTCTTGCCCAGAATGGTTTCAACAACGTTAAGAGGACATTTTTGCATATCACCGCACGTTTTAAGACCTGCTTGACTTAACTTAAAAGACAAGCCGTGCCCAACTCCTGGTAGTGTTTCCAAGGCAATGGGTGCCATATAAGCTGCAACATCTTCATGTTCGAGAAAATATTGTCCGTTTGGCTTTGCCTTTTTTGTAGCCATGCGTGCAAGTAATCTTTTTAAAATGCGTTAAAATTTAGGTTTTCTTTAAATTATTTCATTTACATAAGATTGTTTTGTTCTTACTTATTTTCTGCCACACCTGCAGAGCACGGGCAACCAGTCATTTCGCGCACCTCCTCACGTACATATCTAACAAACTCCATTACATCAATCTGCAGTTCTTGTACTAAATCGGTTAGCTCTACAAAGAGTTCATCACAGCTTACAGCTTCAATATTAAGCGTATACTGCGCTATAATTTTGTACAGTTGAAAAGCCACTTCGTGATAGCCCTCAAAATCATAGGGTATGGTCCTAAGCTCTGGGCATAGCTTCAACGCTTGTCCAACAAACATGCCATTGCGTATGCCTTTGTCGCGTGCCTCATAACTACAGGAAGCTATCTCCGATAGCGACATTGTGTCCTTAAAACCCGAACGCACCTTATCAGCGCGGATATTATCATGCAAATCATGTTCGAAGCGTTGCGCAAAAAGTTCTTGCTCCACTTGCCTATTCGCTTTTGGATGTACTGGTACCTCGCTAGCTGAGCTACCGCCTTTTGAGTGCGTCACCGCAATGGGCAAGCCACGCAATTCAGGATATTTTTTTAGGCCGACGGAAACAAAAAAGCAGTCCATGTCTATGTGCATGACATAGCGTGTGCCAGATCTGATGCATTTGGGTATAAAACTTAGGGCTGCACGCTTTTCAAAGGGTTTGTTACCATGTACCTGTCGTAATTCAGAAACATACTGCTTAAAACCCGCACTTAACGTGGCTATATGGTGCAAACGCGACTTTTTAAAGAATTCGCTGAGAAATGACGGATCCACAGCAGTTAGCGCTGCTTTGCTATCAGTTTTAGTTTTAGTTTTAGTTGAATCAAGTGATGTATCAGGAATGGAAACTGTAGTTGCAGCCTGCTGCAACTCTTTTAGTATGCCTCCTAAATCGTCAAACTTTGTTTTAGAAAAATCGGTTGGGTTATTTCCAATGCTGACATCTACAGCGCTGACGTTTTCGTTTTTCTTAAATTTAAGCCTCGGTTGTGTCGTCTTCTGATTGGTGTACAACAGATATGGTTTGTAGTCTATAATGCGTTTTTGATCTATACAATCGACGATCCACTGTGCACTTATAATGCGGCTTGTGTCCATATTGCGCACTTTGACATCCGGTAAATTTGAAGCTATGATGAATTTCGTATGTGGACGCTCATAATGATGAAAGGTGCCACCATGCACCATCATTATTCGTTTAAGTTCATCCGCCGAGGGATTGGTTAACCCATTTACAAATATTGAAACTCCATTAAATAAATTAGACTTGCGAAAAGGATCGCTGGCGGCAGCAAATTGTTCTTCTAGCTTCGACTTCTTTGCTTCAAAGTACCCGCCCTAGAAATATGGAATGGCTATGGCAATTTAAAGTAGCCATTAAATTATCGACTTACCCAATCGCCAAACCCATTATCGTCGTCATCACGACCCATAACAGATTTAAAATTAAATATTTATGAAATTGTAAATGCTTGGGGCCGCAAACAAATTCGTAGTGTTGGCTAACTTTAAAAATGAAACCAATCAGTGCTATAAAATAGAAATGCTAACTCAGGTTGGCAGCACTATTTGCGAATTGTGTTTGTTTGTATGTAAGTTCGCTAACAATTAAGTGCTTTGCAAAATAATGTGGAAATATCCAAATCATAATAATCAAGGACCACCGGGTGGCAGCGGTGGACCGCCAAATATGATGTCCATTGGTGGTTTTGTGCAAGGCGGCGGTGGTGGCGCCATGCAACATGGTAACATGCCGCAAATGCACATGACGCCACAGCAGCAGCAGCAACAACAAATGGGTTTGATGTCTGGGCATAGTCCAGTGCCTGGAGGCATGCAAATGAATATGAACGCTGGCGGACCTTCTGGTCTCATGCAAGGCATGTCACCGCAACATCAAATGCAACAACCCCAGCAACAAATTATGCAAGGCGGCGTAGGAGTCGTCGGTGGATCAATGCCAAATATGCCGCCACAGCAATCATCTGTTATGCAGCAGCAAATGATGGGACCCCAGCAAGCTCAGCAGCAACAGCCGTCGCAACAACAGCATACAACGGGCGCTGGCGGTTCTGGTGGCGGCAGCAATATGTTGGCTATTCCCCAGCCAAACCCGCATAAAGAAATAAACATTGTACAGCTTTCGCGTCTCGGACAGGAGACGGTCCAAGACATTGCCTCTCGCTTTCAGGAGGTATTCTCAGCGCTTAAAAACATACAGCCCACCTCACATCGCGACAATAACACCGAAAAGAAGGTTCAGGAATACTTTCGTACCATTCGCTTACTTTTTAAACGCGTACGGATAATTTACGAGAAGTGCAATGATGCTGGTATGGACTATATGAACGCTGAAAGCCTAATACCCTACAAAGATGAGGCCGACCAGCGTATAGAGCCCTCGCAGTGCGATGAATATCGCAAGGTTGTGCAAGAAAATCAGGAGCTGATCGAGACGGTAAAGCTGAAGAATAGACAGTTGCGGGAAATTATTGATAGAACGCGTATTATTATTTGGGAGATAAATACTATGTTGGCCATGCGCCGGTCATAGAAGTATTGTCAATAAATTATTCATCATTATAAAAAATACAATAATGGTATGCATTTTACAAAATTTGACATCATATATCTGATGTCTATGGAACGAGAATTCCCACACTTTCATATTTATAATAATTAATTGTTAAGACGCCGTTTGAACTCCAAAATAACGTTAAACGGCCAAACTAAAGATATAAAAGCAGCGTAGAAAAATAAGTTGGGTGAAAAAAGTTTTACTTCTAAAGCGTAATGCACGTGATTTTTTTTATAAATTGACTTTTTCGGTGTTGTAGCCCAGTGTGCTAAAGACGTAAACTATCCCAATAAATAAATAAAGTGAACGGTCCCAAAATACGTAAATGTATTCGTTAGAAAATTATTTATTTTTTTCAAATATTTATTGTCAATCAACCGATTAAATCAAAAAGTTATAATCCAATATTAACATAAAAAATCGCTACAAAATAAATATAACGTAGTTTATGATAGTTAAAAATTAAGTTTAAATAATACGTACAAAAAAATCAAAACACTTTTCAAGTGACCTAGTGTACGTTGTAGGTCTTGACGAGTACATCACGATAGTGTAATTCAAAATCGTCTAACACCCCGAAATTCTCAAGTTATTGCTCAAAAACCGATTTTCGGGTACTGCGATCACTCCAACAATCACAACGTCGTTATTTTTCAACCGATTTTCGATTGCTTTAAGAAATCTAGAATTATCCATCTAAAACCTTTTTTTTTGTCGATGGAAGATTAATTTTCTTGTTTGCAATAAGCGTCGTAACTTAAAAATTTATCGACCGATTTAGATAAACGGTATTTCTTCAAGATCAAATATAAAAAAGTAAAGGTTTTTTAACAAAATGTTAAATATAAAAAAGACGTCAAAGTGTGAAAAACGGGGAAAAAAAGTGAAAATCTTAGATAACTTTTAAAAAATCACGTGGTTGCTTTGTATGAAGTATAAACAACTGTATATCATCTTAAAGCTTGAATCTTCTTCTTTCCAAAACCGTAAAGCAATCGAAAATTGGTTGAAAAATTACGACGTTGGGATTGTTGGAGTGATCGCAGTACCCGAAAAATGGTTTTTAAGCAATAACTTGAGAATTTCGGGGTGTTAGACGATTTTGAAACACACTATCGAGATGTACTCGTCAAGACCTACAACGTACACTAGGTCACTTGAAAAGTGCTTAATCACTGTTGTACAGTGTTATTAGAGAAAGTCATATATAGTACAAATGTATGTACACCATTTCATGATTTGTTTACTGCTTACTTAGCCATATTCTTGAAATTCAGCTTTTACACAAGTATTTTAAACGAAAATAGTAGCGCAAACTTAATTTCTTCAATTTGGTATTTAAGATTTGGTATATTTTCTTTTATACCAACATACATTTTTGTAACAGCTTACAACACTGCTTGTCAAATACTGTTGGTAGCAAAGAAGAGGAGACAAAAAACTATCCATTTTTTGTATGCGAATGTTTTTGTGCAATTCCATTTCAACGAATTTAATACTCATTTCTATTTAAAATAAAAACTAAATAAAATTAAGCAAAAATGGCGAAAATGGCATTTCAACATCAGGCTGGCACGGCTATGGAGTGTTTGAGCGTAAGTAAAAAGTAGATCCAACTCTGCAGTTAGTATATACATAAATATGTGCATGCATGTATGTATGTGGGAATGAAATCTTCCAATTAGCAAGGCAAAACTTTCACACTTTAGTATACAATTACATGTACATATATTTTAGATACCCATAACGTTGCACAAAGAAAAGGACTACGATCAGGAAGGACGCGAGATTCTGAAATGTGGCTTTAAAATTGGCGGTGGCATCGATCAGGACTACAAAAAGAGTCCGCAGGGCTATACTGACTATGTAAACAAATATTAATAAGCGTTCCATAAGTGCAATGTAACGACCTTTTTTGCCCACAGGGAATTTACGTTACGGAGGTGCACGAGGGCAGTCCCGCTGCACGTGCCGGTCTGCGCATACACGATAAAATACTGCAATGCAATGGCTATGATTTTACTATGGTGACACATAAAAAGGCTGTCAGTTACATACGCAAAAATCCGATACTAAATATGCTGGTGGCACGCAAAGGAGTTACCTCCACCTAAGTCTTGGATGTGTCCGGGCCTGCCGCAGTATTTACATGACATAGACATATAATCTATTCCACTTCATTACCAGCATCTGCCTCTGTATCTAAGGATCTCTAGCGCTTTTTGAAAACTACTAATACTAGTTATATTATAATTTTGTATACGAATATGTATAGTTACCTATAGGTCCAGTGACTTTTTAAATTTTCCGATTTATAGCTTTATTAGTATATTGGACTGAATGGAATACATTATGAATGCAGTATGGATAAAAGTCGTAATGTGAATTTAAAGCAATGATTGTGAATTCAAAAAGTCACTAACTCGTTGGTTCTGACTCGTATATTGTATACCTTAACTTATGCATATCGTACACTTATATACACATACATGAAATTAGAACGTAGTAATGTGATGCTTGTTAAATAGCATTTGTTTGACTTGTATTTAAGTTACAAGTTGGCATCTTAGGTTGTTATTCACACGCATAAGTATATACTAAACTCGTATGTGCTGCTTATTTGTTAGGATAGATGAAATTGCCAAGTTCTGTGTAAAAACCAAATTTGCCAAAACAAAATACCTTCAAGACGCATTCATACTAAATAGCTATGGAATATTTGATAAACAAACGAGTATTTTGTACTTTTATAAATAATGCCCAAACCTAAAACCATTCACATTCCACAAAAAGTAAACAAAGTAACGCAATGTTGTTCAAAATAGTACATACTTGTGATAATTGCCGTTAATTGTGCAGATAATTTTTTTTACATACTTATAAATACAATTTTTTTAAGTTTTTTGAATAAGTTTTTTAAAGTTGAATTGCATTCGTTGTATGTGTAAAGTAAAATAATACTGAATAAATGTTTGCAAAAAAGTTAATTTTATTACATTTTAGTGAAAATTTTTCGATAAAGCGCTAAACTAATAGAAACGAAAAGTTCCAATTCAAGCTCTTTATAACTCTTCTACTTTAATTAATTTCAGCATCAAATCAATTTGATGCTACTTGGTACATATATGAAAAAAATTTCAAATGATTTAAATCAGGAAATAAATTACAAAATTTTCAAACATGATTTAAAAAAATTGAGAAGTCTGGTTGCTGCAGCTGTAATCATATGAATATACTGGTGGTTGTTTTTTTCTGCGTTTGCGCACTACCTGCAAATCCCTGGCCAGACGCTGGCAGTGAGAGCAAAGACGTTAAAACACCCAGAAATAACAATAAAAATTAATCTATTTTTCACTTGCGACCAAAAACTAAAACAACTTAAAATGGTCATACAGCGAAGCTGGAAGATTTTAAGCGAACCGGGGGCTACTGGAAGTAACGCGGCTATAGGCGATGTTCAGCAACGTTCTCCAGCTGCATTACAGCATCCCAACTCCTCTTCGGATGACTCAGATTGCTCCAATCAGACCACACATTCCATGGATACGCGTGCAGCCAGTCCATTAATAACTAATGTAGAGGACTTAAAAAAGACAACACAATCAGAGGCAACTGAGACAAAACTTATGCTCCCTGTGCTTTGCGAGACCACTGAACCTGCTATTGTAAGTATGCTTGAAAAACAATTGTTTTGGTCCTGATTTTTAAGGTTAATGATTTTACTATGTCTAGAAATATGTTACTACCTCGGAGATGGCAGAGAACATGCTACAACGCATACGGCAACGCTTGAGTGGGGCACAGCATCTAGAGAGCAGCGGAAGCGCAGAGTCGGCTATGCGTGCCTTGGAACTGCTACGAATAAGCGTGCAGCGTTCCTTTGATTTGGAGGTCAACGATATTATCAAGCGTTATATGAATGTGAGTAGTGCTGAAATGAATGCTGTGAAATAAGTAATGGCAATCAAAGACAAAATCTTTAAAGTATAAAATTTTAGACTTCTTAAATCAGTTCAAATTCCGTTCTTTTGTGAATTGTCAAATGATATTACTACTGGAGGTTAACTTATAACCCGTGACTACGGGATCTAAGTCGAAAGAAGGGTTTTTATCATCACTGAAATGCATTCGTTTTATGGATTATTAGACACAAAGAAAGACTGATATTCCTGGGGGAAAGCCCCCTGTTATATAGAATTTCGTTAACATATCCTTTGTAACTTTTTATTATAGTCTGTTCTTGATTTTAAAGACAGTGATTCAGTTCAAAATTATGATGATTACTTCTCTTTTATAGACTATTCCTTTTTTTAATAAGAGTTTTCCTTTTTTCCCCCCCTCTGAATCACCTTATAGATAATTACCAAATAACAGCGATATCAAAAAAATAAAATAACTTGTGGTCCGTAACACCACCATAATCGTAAATCGATTATTAGATTCTATCTGAAAGTTTTATTCAACATCATAGGATATACGGTTTATTTATAAAAATCATTAATTAATTATTATTAAAGTATCGTTTTAGTCTGGCCTTTCACTTAAATTAGTTCTTTTTCTTGTTGCCATATTTTCTGAAGTATTTTTCATTTTAGGAATACTTCAAACCCGCTTTTGGAAACATCAAAGAAAATCTCGGACAGAACGCCATAAGCGAGGAGATATTGCAGAAAATGTCCTGTGCTCTGCTGGAGAATGCCAAGTCACAGTATACCAATTTTAGTTGTAGGCAACAAAGGCAACATATGGCTGCTACGGAGCAGCAACGTGCAGCACTTAAACGTCCAGCTACCAAATTGAATAGCAATGATGCTAATTTAAAAATCTATACCAATAATCTTGGTTATGCGGTGAAACCCTTGGCCTGTGCAGCTACACAGGTAACTGCCACAACAAATACCATGCCCGCTTTGGTGCAGCAGGTGCAACAACAGCACCAACAACAGCAACCGTTACCATCCCAACAACAGCTTCTACAGCAAGCTCAACAACACCAACGTGGATCTCTACCGCCAATTATGGGAGGCACTTTGCCCACTCCCGTGCGACGCCAAATTTTTTGGAATACTGCACAAATATCGACCTCCACCAAATTTGTTCTGGATGTACAGGCCAATGTGGCTTTTGGCTTTGGCAGTGATGGCAAAGAGCGACTGGCCAGCAAGCATCCAGAATTGATACGTTATTTACCGGATGGTGAGGATCGCAATTGGATGGCTGCACGTGGCATTATACCAGTAGAGAATCGTAGTTCTCGTTTTTTGTTTCTGATCTTTGATGAGGTCTGCCGCTTGCAGCAAACCCACGACCAATATCGTCTTAAAACAAGCATAGATTTGAGCATGATGCTCACCTTCTGTGTAACCGAATCGATGATACAAAAAATGAAGCTATTCTTTGTGGATCTCAATATCAAAAGTCGTGGTCTGATAACCAACTCCTTTATAGTAACGAATAGCCAGCAGCAGCCGCAAGCACAGCAACAATGTACCAACAACAGTCATCTGCGTAATGCGCTGTTACAGGGACAGCAACAAACCCAACAACAGCAGCAATCTCAAATTGTACAAACGGAGCAGCAGCTACTGAAGGAGCTGCCAACTGTTTCCACTACAACCTGTCTACAGGGTACTGCAGTAGGTAGCACTACAACGCCGCAGAAGACCAAGCTCAGCAATAGCTCCGCCTTGAGTTCAACGCACGCTACGCTAACCGCCCTGCTCAACAATTCCCATAATGGGTCAACTAGTGGTACCCCCAACGCTCCCAGCAATAATAAATTTCGCCCCTAAGCAGAAATATCCTAAATGATTCCCGTAAACATTCCCATATACATATGTACATTCTAGCAATGAATATAGAACTACTACTACTAGTTCTATATTCTTTGATTCTAGCTATAGTTAGTTCATAGAAAACAAAAGTCTTTATTCTCCATATTGGCTCATCCTGTAGTTCGCTATAGAGGCACGTATCCCTTGGTATTCATGCCACCCAATTTCGACCGAACTACCACAGAAATTCTATGCGCGATGTGATGTCTGTGCAACTAAGAAGATAACAAAAATTGCTTTAAAACACGAGCCTGAAATCGAGAAGATTTTAAACTTCGATATAAGTCAGGAACAATATGCTCCATTGACCGAAAATCAAATGTACAGTTGGTTGGAACACCGCGCCCTGAAAGCAGATCAATAACCACGCAGAGCGGAGGAGTTGCTCCAGAAACAGACTAAGATATGGCGCATATATGTACATATGCTCAGAATATAGCAACTGCTCGTAAATAAATCGACGCAGTATACTTATTTGTTTTGGTGTTTAGAACTACTTGTAGGTATGTTTTTCTAGAATGCTGGGCTACTTGGTTCTTGAACACAAGAGGAACTAAGTCGTTTGTGTACATACTAGTTTAGTGACTGGAAATTAAACAATTTGTGGAATCTGCTATATTGTATTTTAAAATAAAAATTACAGAAATCTCAGGGTATGCTTTTGCTATATCTTTAAATTAATTTGCCGAATTGGATAAATCGATCATACAATTACCTAAAACACTTGGCGAATATCAAGTAGTACTTGACGGAAATTATTTAAGATTGCTAAATAAAAATTAATTTAATTTAAAAAAATTTCAAGTACGAAACTTATATTATTATTAAATGTTTTAATGCCAAGAGAGTTTAGAGCTTCTATTTATACATTTCTTCTCGAGCGAAAAGTGTAAGGAAAACATTAAGGTCGCGAAAATGTATTTAAAAAAATGGAAAGCAGCCGTATCCAAAGTTACCGCCATTATGGTTAGAGCATTGCAGTTAAAATTGGTATATTACGCGAGTACTCCGAAAAACTGTAAACTTGGTTCCAATAAAAGTTTTTAGTCCTATAGTTTTTAGTCCTATACAGTTCGGTATTGCGAACTCAAAAAAGTTCAAACGTCTAATTTCGGTACAACATCTTCACAAAAAGACCAACAACAAAACGAAATATACTCCAAAAACGTTGTTTTAAATGATCGCTCCTATTGGGGCTATACGACTAGCCGATTTTGAACGCTGAGATTAGTTACGATATCTTTGTTAGCAAATGCATTATGCATTTAAAAATGTGATTTTTTGGACATTGGAAAAATAAAATATACTCGTATGTTATAATACCAAATAAAATCTAAAATATTTATTTATTCTAGCCTTTACTAATCTGAGATCTAGGCGTGCGCACACGGACGGAATTATGTGTTTGTCTATATCGACTAAATCTTAGCGTACCATTCGCATCTTTCAGGTAGAGGAAATAAAAATGTTGTGTATAACATCTAAAAGGACACGACTAAGATAAAATAATATTTATACCGAAATTTCTTTGCGTTGTTCGTAGACCAAAGAGCAAATAATCATAACATCTTTTCCACCAAAGAATTTCGGGGATAGAATCATTATTTTTTGAAAATGCATTGCTATAGTCAAAAATTAAGAAGTATGTATGTAGATTGATGTGGGTTTGGATGTGGGTCCCACGCCATCTATATATGTACACTGTTTTCTACTGCACATCTTAGTGTATGGAATTTAAACTTCTTCCATATACTTAAATTAAATTCTTTGACGTAAATATTGATACAATTTAGGGAACTTATAGGTATAGATATCATTCTGCTTGTTAAACATTGTCGTTAATACTTTTATGCGACCAAGGACCTCAACTAAAAAACTTTCGGATGGTCTGGCTTTGAAATTCAAAAGGAAATCTAAAAAGTTGTAATGCCATTTGCTATTTTCAGTTAAAAACCATTGATAATATTATAGTCTTAGGCCATACCTCGACCAAGGTGGTTTTTTGGCATAATTAGAACATTAAAGGTCGAAATCTATGTCAACTCAAAAAAAATGTCCGGGCATTTAAATTTCTTAAACAGTAAGATTCAACAATAATTGACCGTATACAAAATCTTAAAAATTATAATCCATAATCGACTTGAAACTACGAGGCGGTTCATTTCATTTATAGCAATAAAACTGCTCTCTGTGCTTCTCGAAGCATACACCTCAAATCCGAGCAATGCAAGCAACCCAGTAGCTGTGCCGTAGGGTGCACTGGCTAATTATAAGCTGTTTCTAGTGTTTTGCTCATGCTTCAGTGGGACATTTCTCCATATCGGCCTACACGATCTTTTATTTACCATACATATGCACATATGTATATACATACATATAGTATGTGCATCGCTTCGACTATGCATATAGGCCTAGCATATGTATTAAATAGGTAGTATATCGGAGAAGGAATGTATACACGACGCTGTCGGAACAGACGCAACGCATCGCATTATAGTAGCTCACGCCACCCCGGGTGCCCACGCCCCTCCTGGCTGTGGTCTACAACACCAACATTGTCCATCGAAATCCACTATACGACTCGGATTCTACCAGAAATTGTCTGCGCTCAGTTGAAATTGTTTTTTTTTTTTTGATCGCGCACATTTACAGCTCTTTCTAAAAAACAATAAAATTCACAAGTTGCGTGGAAAAACGTTGAACATGTATTGAAAATGTTTTTCAGTTTTGTATGTGTGTGTGTGTGTGTGTGCCTGTATGTTGCGGGTTGTGGCAAGTTCACAGACAGTAGATCGCAAATTCTTGCGCTATATTTTGGAAAACGCAGCAGCGAGTCATTGTAGTTGGCACGAATTGTCTGTGGTGATCGGTTCGTAAAATTCAGATTGATTGGAACTCTTGGCGCGAAAACATAGCACAGAAAAATCAGCAATATGAGCAGCATTGTAAGGCTTTGCATTGGGTATAGTTTTTATGAAGGCACTAAAATATTTTTATTTTTTTCTTGAAACTAACAGGATGAGGATCTGACACCCGAACAAATTGCAGGTATATTCCACATATTTTGAATTTAACTTCTAAAATTTTTTTAAAACTTTTTTTTCTGATAGTTTTGCAGAAAGCTTTCAACAGCTTTGATCACCAGAAAAGTGGCAGTATACCCACTGAGATGGTGGCCGATATTCTGCGTTTGATGGGTCAGCCCTTCGATAAGAAAATTTTGGAGGAACTCATTGAGGAGGTTGATGAAGACAGTGAGTACAAATTTCTTTCTAATTTGTGGCCATAATGTCAATTGACGATTGCTTAAATCTGTAGAGTCCGGTCGCTTGGAATTCGGAGAATTCGTGCAATTGGCTGCCAAATTCATTGTGGAGGAGGATGCTGAGGCCATGCAAAAAGAGCTGCGAGAAGCATTCCGTTTGTATGATAAGCAAGGCAACGGTTTTATTCCCACAACTTGTCTGAAAGAAATTCTCAAGGAGCTGGATGATCAATTGACTGAGCAAGAATTGGATATCATGATTGAAGAAATTGATAGTGATGGTTCAGGAACTGTTGATTTTGATGGTGAGTTAGCATTTCAAATCTTTTTGATATCTTAATTAAGGCTGCAATGCTGATTAAGTCATGTTTAGACTTCTTAGAGGATTTCCAAATACAACATTTTTGGCTTTATCGATCATTGACCATCGATCGTTGTATACCCTTATTTTCACATAACGATATTTATGGTTAGAAGCTGTAGCTCAAAAAAACAAATTTTCTTGATAAATTTCTGTAAATTAATACAAATCTTTGTATTTAAAAGATTAAAAAATATACATACATTTAAGAGGTTCTTATTTAAATATAGTTAAAAAAACATCTGAGTGATCAAAAAAGTCATACATATCCTAGTCAAAGAGCTTTAAACGCACTGAATTGAGAAGACATACTATATATTCGTGTTTATATTTACGACCGATATTTTCTGAAAAGGTGTACGAGTCACTTGGATTTCACCATTTCAAATTTTCGGGCTTCTTACAAAGGAAACTTAAGATTAAATCGCTCATAAGAACCGACATTGATGTTTCGAAAGAAATGTAAAAGATTTGCTTAATCCTGAGAAAATTTTCTGAAATCTGACAAATTTTATTTAAATCGTAGCAATATATCACACTTGGTTGGTGTTTTTTTTTTATTTGCTTTGATTTTAACACATAAATAAAAACAGTTTATAGTGGCTTGCGCCAAAGCAATATAAAAATCATACGCCCACCCACCCACTCATATCCATAGTATTCATAAATAATAAAATCAGAATCAACTAGACTGTGATCTTGAGAGATCGTGATTATGACAACTCAATCATTACGGAGCATATTCCTGCTATTTATAAACTGGAAAAAAAACACTAAAAAATTTTAGCTACAAATTTATATAGTTTGTTCTCCAACCCAAAAATCAGTGTGAAACGTTTAAAAAAAATGTTATTTTTAAATGCATATAGCGGTTGTTCAATAATAAAACACAAATACAATAAGATCAGTAAACTTTTTTTTTTGTTTTGTTTTTGGCATCGGTTTAATGTCTGTCATTTTGTTTAATTTACAGAATTCATGGAGATGATGACCGGCGAGTAAATAAACGCATTGCGCTCCCCAACCAACAACAACAACAACAAGAACAAGCACACTAATACAAACACACACACTCACACACAAACACACACACATACACTGACACTCTTACACTCGCGCACGCATACACAGGAACACAGATACAGACACCAACACACCAAAACACACACACACACAACACACCTGTTGGGCACAGGGTAGTTTGTTTTTATTTGCACATTTGTTTCATTTTGTAAACAAATCCACCTATTTAAATTTAAAACAATAATAACTTTTTGTACTACTTTTTATACCAAAGAAATATGTGAGTTAAATGTGTATGCACAAGAAAAGAAAAAATATTTAACACAATAAACAAAAAATTGCCACATTATAAACGTCTTTGCTGTCTGCTTGTCACATGTATTAAAGTCAACCGAACCGTGCGTCGTGCGCCGAGACCGCCCTAATCAGCTAATACCATCATATCAGGCTATCAGTGAAAAGCTGCAGCTTTTTTTGATCAGTGCAGTCAATGTCGACGTCTGGTACGGCGTCAACGTCAACGTAGACGTTGACGTTGGCAGAGCCAGCACCAGCTGCTTACCCGTTGCTGTTAACATTTGGTAAAAAGCTGATAACGTATGCAACTAATTGGGTGGCGAAAGCTGCTTAGTAATGGGATTTCGGATACCCTTGCAGAAGTGGAATGAACCCGCCAATACTTCCATATCATTCAGAATAAGGATGTGGATTGTACGTCAGTAATTTGACCTTGCATCTCAACTTTTTTGTTTAGCATGTACAAAGATGGCTCATGGTCAGTTTTGCCATTTTAGCTTGTTTATAGCTAGATCTAGCTTATTTTAAAGCTAAATAGCTTATAATATATAATAATTTTAATTACATACATACATAAATGAAAATCTAGCTTATTTTTTATTTCCATTTAGCAGGTTTCGCTTAAAAGACCTACCGATATTTTTTTTATATATCGCATACATAAAAAGTAATTTCATTGTTTTCGATCCGTTGATACCGTCAATAAAAAACGCACACTGTTTTCAACATTTCTTAGCGTATTTGAAATTGAAACCGGAGAAGCCAAATCGATAACTAGCTGAGGGTGTGACAAATTAGCTCTCAAGATTGAACTTTAACATTTCCAATATGATCGGAATTGGAACCAGCAATGCAAGGTTTATCATAAAATCGTAGAACACGGAACTCAAGATATGGGTGCCTCCTATTTTTCGTAATCGTAAGTCATAAAAAAAATGTATGTTACATTTTTTTTAATTTTTAAATATACGTTTATAATTGAATTTTTCTTAAAATTGTGCTAAAAATTGCAAAAATATAGGAATGAAAAAATAACGAGCATACCGTAAAGGGGAATCTGAACTCAGCGATTTTTGTTTTTTAACACATTTGTGACGAAAAAAATTAAATATTTTATAAGAGCCCAGTTGCCAACTTAGATTAAAAAAATTTTGGTTTAAAATTATTAAATATTTTAGTTATTTAGTCATAAAAGTCAATAAATAAAAACGAAAAACACGTTAACTGTCACGCGTTAAATTTAAAAACTGAAATTTTGCCAAAAAATTTTTTTTAATTATGTATTGAACTGCATCATTAGTTTTCAAAAATCGCCAGCGGCAGATTCCAGTACCTTATCCAGGTAGACCCACGACAAAAATAAGTTCCACATCTAATCGATGGGTAATTCAATAAACTGCAGTATGGTAAAATATATATAAAAAATCAACTTAGGACAACGAGAAATATTAGACCCTTTGTTGATAATATCCAAACATTTTTTTGTTTTCTAAATATCTCGAAATTGGTTCCATGAAATAACATTTGGACTGCATTTTCGGTTTAACCATGACACTGACTAGAACATATTGAGAAGACACAAATCGTGTTATTTTAATTTTATGCCATAATTACGTAGCACATAAATAGTTGAAATTAATTTCAATAAACGAAAAATATTTAAGTCATGAAGAAGATTCTGCTGATATTGAAGAAATGATTTGTAATTATAATACAAATATATAATTACTAAAACGTCGGAAGCTTCTTGTTTTTAGAAGCAGTTCAGTTTAGCTTTTTAATCAGATTTATTTTGTCTCTCAATGTCAGGCATCACTGCTCATAATAATTTACCTTAAAAAACCGTCCTCATAAAGTGTCATCCTAATTGATGAATTCTAACTCTAAATCTAAAAGTAAAAAATTTTGCCAAAATAAATAACTTTTTTTTTTTGTGTTTTATTTTTTTTTATTTTCAATCTGTCTGATTGCAATCTCAAGCTCCAGTGAGCCCAATCGATATACACAGTAATATTTGCTAAAGGTTATTATACAATTATTATAGGTTCGAAATGTGAAACATTTTCAGACGTCTAACGTCCATACTTTTGTCTAGTAGGATAATCGCAAGTTTTCATGATTAGACAGTGACTTGATGATGATTTGCTTATTTAATTTTTGACGTAAAGATTCAAGACTTTGTGTCTTTATTCTCTGCTCACAAGGAGCTCTTGCAATATTTAATAGAGTTAAAGATTAATATATTGAAAGTTTTTGATGTTTGAGGTGCTCGGAGTGTCCCTGAGCAGTGCATAAGTCCAGACTGACTTTTTTAGGCTGAGTTGATAATAAATAAAAATAGTTAGTGTATTTCCGGTGCTTGCTTTTTAGGGTTTGACCAGGACTGATTTGACATTTTGATCAAAAATTTTGTAATTTTCTAAATAACACCTTTTTTTCAAACATATGCGTATTCATTTTTATTATATTATTTATTGTCGTTCATTAAAGGTCATCTTTGCCAAAAAATGTTATTAACAGATGAAAATTTTTGCAACTGTTAGAAAGGAATACTTCGGCTAAAATATAAACCAATTCAGATAACCGATCTCCTAAAGCTTTGGGAATCTTCTAAAATTTTCATTACATTGTTGTAAAGGTATACCCTCTTCTGGTTCTACACCCGGTTGCAAAGATTATTATATTAATAATGACTGACAAAAAATAGAAGCGCGTTTTGGCTTCGATTACAAAATCGCAAATTTCTGCGAAAAAACATTTTTAGTATGATTTGAAAGTTAATATTGCAATTATTTTGAAACATTTTCTGTTTCTTTTATATGACGTTATATTGCTTTAGCAAATAAAAGATTCATTTTGAAATCAATAATGTTAACTTTTAATAAATACACTTTTGAGCAGAGAAAATACTTTTTGAAAAGATAATGATTAATTAATAACAAGAGAGAAAAGTTTAAACTCTTTAATTGTTGAATTAATTCAGAACATATTTCAGGTTAACTTTAATTGAAGTCTTGTACTTTCCGTGGATCTTTTATGGTTTTATAACTCCACAATTTAATATACTCTTTCTCTGTTAGTGAACTGTGCCAAAAAGCTCAGCCCAAAGCTTTCATAATCAACGTTAAATGTTAAACTACGTTAGCTGTTAAGCTACTATGCTAACGGTCGCTGTCGCTGCCGGCCTTGCGCTTTGTTCTGTCATTGACCATTTGGCGTTGGAGGTAGTCGTAGTCAGAGTCGCAGTCGCAGTCGGGTAAAGAGTTATTATTCTTAGGGGCCATCGGCATCGTTCCGGCTGTTTGAGTCTTTAAAGCACGCGCGATTTTGCCATTGTATACATACATACATAGTAGTAGTGTTTGTCTTGTACTCCATTGCTTGGGACTAATTTTTTCTTTATATACGTATGTATATATTTCTTTTTCTTTTATTATTGTATTGTTAAAAAGTAGTACTTCGATATTGTCGCGTGATAGGCGCGTGTGATTGGTTTGGCAAGTGTTTGCAAGTGATAAAAAGAATATAAACTATATAAAATAAAAAAGAGTGGAAACAATATGCCGCAGAGGTAAACGAATTAGTGATATAAAATTATTTATTTATGTAATAAAATTCAACGCTGTTTGTTTGGGCTTTGTGTTTTGTGTTATATCATGTATTGAGCATTGACGCTGTTGTAAAATTTACTGCCATATAAATTACTTGGAAGGCTGTGCAATTAAAAATAAAATAATAGTGTTTTTTTTCTTTCTTTTTTTTGATATGCTTATCAAATACATAAATAAAAAAGACTTGATAAAAACTGTTGAGAATTTACACACGGCAGCAACATCGCTTGATAAGCTTTATTTACTTAAATGTCAAAAACTTGTAATTAAATACAGGCCATAAAAATGCTGACACCCTTAAGACAAAACGGTTTATTTGAAATGCGCTTTGGGATTCCCGCCAAAGGGTTACAAAAAAAACCCATAAGTTAAGCTGTAAAATCTCAGTAAAAAAAAACGCAAACGTCAACAGCTGTGTGCTGGGTGATGAGTGTGGATGAGTCATTAACGGCCATAACAACAATAACAATTAACACTTAATATCAAATCAAATCAAGTTGAACTGAAGTCAAACATGATTTGCAGAGACGATAACAGAGTCATATAAACAAATCTAATTTAAAAGTAAAACAATGTGTTTTCGAAATTTTTGCAGTTCAACGAACAATTGGTCGTTCCAGCCGCTGCATTTGCAACGTCAGCGCAGCCCACAGTTTCAAAATCATGTGCAGGTGTTGCCCGTTCTGCCGGAAACGGCGGCGTTATGCACGCCACCGCCGAATCGTAAAGGTAAGTTATAAATTTGAATATATTTAAATTTAGCGCGCAACGTGGCAGAGTGATATGACAAGCAGCTTTGTATACGTGTGTATACGTATGCACATGCTTGCTATCGATAATAAATCGATAGCTGCTTGACTAACAGCTGTGGTATTTTTGGTATTTTGTAAAGTGCATTTCTTTGCGAACACGTTGGCAGGGCCACAAAAAAATGTTTGTTGTAATAGTAACTTTAACTGTAACTTGTACTAATTTTTATTAAAAACAAATTGCAGCATTAACAATACAATTGACAAATCAAATTGCGGGCATTGCTGCTGTTGCTGCTGCTTCTGCTGCAAGTGATAACGATAAAAACAATAGACGCAGATACATAACAGCGCGTAGAAAGCCAAAAGTTAAAATAAATACAACAATGAAAATGCTGGCCGACACTGAGCGGGAGGAAGCCCGAAATTTGGTATGTAATTAAATGCCATGACAACAGCAGCCGCAGCGACAACAACAAATGCAATTAAACTTGTTTTTGGCAATTGATCAACTGTGCGCTAATTGATTATTGAACAATCTCTAACATTTGCCATTTTTGTTTGATTTTCGGATGCCGATTTTATTGATTTGTACACGAAACGTGCCCGCCCGTCCGTTTTTGTTGTTGTGGGTCTACGCTATCGGGCACACACACACACACGCGTACATCAACACACGCATTTGCATACACAGCAAATTGAATTTGAATGGGTTCTGCGCCAAGAGGTTCATGCGATATTAAAACAACTGAGAACTATACTTGTGGTAAGAAGATAAAACCAACAAACACACTCTACGTTACTGATAAAACGAGTGACACTCTGTTTTCTGTTTTTTTTTCTGTGTAATCTCGATAGGAGTGCGCGCATCGATTTCCCGTGCCGCTCTATGAAAACGAGGGAAAGAAGACTGAAAAGTTTATACTCAGCGTATCGCCTGATCAGCTAAAGGCGGTGCTAACCCTAACAGGCGATGCCATAACACAGGCGGTTAGTAGTAATGTCCAAGCATTCAAAAAATGTTATTATAACTCAAAGAACCTGTGCATTTCCCCCTCAGGATATTAGTTTTAAGCTGTGCAAAGCAAATGTAACGCAACGTACCTCAATAACACAAGACTCGCCTTGGAAATTGCAGCAGGTCCAAGATGCAGCCAATCACTTGCAAACTGCTATTAATCATATTGACGACGTTGATGATTCTTATCATTTCAAGTGAGTGTTTCATTTTGACTTTGTTTGTTCGACTCTGTGAACTTCCGTATATGATTGTTTTGCTCTTTTGTTTGGTTTATAGAACATCCGATGAAGTGCTGCATGTGATAGGCAATATTTTGGATGCACTGCAACGTGGACGTACCAGTCTGTTGGTGCCCAAAAAGAAGCCCATAGATGAATTAATCAAAGGACGCAATATGGTGCGTAATAAGCTTTATATTCATACGATTCCACTCTGATAAGAAATCGAATCTGTTATTTTGTGAGCCAATATATATATTTGTGCACATATGTTTATACAATATTAATAGGTGTACATAGGGGCAAGATGATAGCATTTGTAGGCACGTAGTACGTTAAAATTTCTATTATTAAAGAATATTTTCTAGAATACAGCAAATAAAATGTATGAAATAAAATCTTTTGCATTGTGTAAAGTAAAACATTAAAAATTCGAACTTATTGTGCATTAACGTGATTTTTCTGCTGACTAAGTAAATTCCGCAAATATGAGTGGCATAAAAAAGTGATTAACAGCGAGACAGAAATTAATTTTATAGTGAAATAAGTTACTTTGCTGTTGAGTTACAAATGTACAATGTTCATTATAGTCTAATTAAAAAAATGTTTGAAATTGTCTGTACCTGAAGACTTATGATTAGTATGGTCCAAATTCCCAACGTGCAGAAATATTTTGTTTCATATACTCTACCATAAGTTACCATGCTATATAATTTATAACAATATGTGTCAAAAAATGATTTTTTGATCTGTCTAATCTATTAATAAGACCTAATTAATGCATTGGTTTGCAAGAAAATAGGAATTCATTAATTTTATCCTTTTAAAATTTACTTTTTTTCTCCATTTTTGTAACTTTTAATAAAATTTTTTTTTTCAGAAATCATTGGTGCCTAATCTGCCTGAGGATTTGGCCGTAAGCTTTTACTTACAAAGTCATAAGCTTATTATTGCCGTCTATCAGCTTTTAAATAATCAAGGAACCATGCGTTTTGATTCAAGGCAGGCTGAAGCCTCTGTGCAATGGCTCAATGATGTACTCTTGCTGCTCATGAACGGCCAGAAATTGTGTCAGCAACTAAAAGACAAGGTGGGAACTGATGATATTGCACTTGAACTATTTGCCTCTGCTATTGATAATACTGCATCATGCGCTTGCCAAGTTTCATTTTGTTATTGGCACTTTGCCCATCTTTCATGTAGCTCATGACGGTGACGCAAATTGTATTGTCGGCCGCATAACAGTCACTAGTCCAAATTAAAGCCAACTAATACATTTTTATTTATTTTTTTTTTTGCAGATTTCGGTATTTTCAGTTTATAAAGATTTTACCGTAGGTTCACGATCGCCTTCAGCATTATCTTATTAGGAATAAAAATGGATAGGCAACTGCGGCGGGACAAACTTACAATACCGGAAGAGAATAAAAACAATAACAACAATAATAGCTAATAAATAAATTGTACTTTAAATAGTAAATAACGTTAGTAAAAAAAGCAAAGTTGGTCGTTATGTCTAGTTAAACGACGATACCATCACATTTACATTAATTTTAGTTTAATATATACATACATACAATCAATCAAAAGTACATACATACAATACTGAAGTCATAGCGCAAATATGTAATATTATGTATTATGATGTAGAATTTGTTTTCATTGCTTCATGCCACTCCAATTATGCATCAAAATGCATTAGTTAATAATTTGTTCAACTATGTTTTGTATAATGTAACTTAATGAAATTGCTAGATAATTAATATTTACTAGTATATGTATAGTTTGTAAAGCATAACATGCGTGTGTAAATTTAATTATAAATATTTATGTTTTACCTCTGTGCGTACAAATATGCACACTAAAGGTAACCCAGAAAAAAGTCAGTACTTAAAGTTAAACATAAAAAAAAACGCAAAATACAAATTATAAAACCAAAATGTGAAAAGAATTTTTAATATACATATATGAAATAATTAACACAAATTAGAAACCATTTTGTATTCTATGCTAACAATTGTTATCATTGTCGTTAAATTTAAGTGCGCTATATACATATTTACATTTTAATCCAAAGTCATTTGTATTAACGGCCTTTTACTTCTCGTTTACTTTATATGAACATGAAGAAATGCAACGAAAACAATTAACTAAGTACTTATTGACAATTGTAATGTATTTGCCTCTTATAATTAAACAAATTTCAAACCAACTATTTATGTAAAATCTTTAAAAGCAACAACACTTAATATATACATATACAAAACATAAAAAATATATGTAATGTAACTAACTCATTTAATTGTCGTTGAATAAAAAAGCATTGCGCAAATCAACGCCTTAGCGCGCGCCTCATTGTGTTTACCAAAGATATGGCCATATGGATTTAAAAAAAAACATCTCCATGCTCCATCTGGCAACGCTGCCAAAAATTCGATCGAGCTGTAAATGTAAAGCTATATAAAAAGCTTGCTTTCAAATAGAGTCAGACCAACCAAAATGCTTATTCGTTGGCAAACAACCAAACAGAGTGCACGGTCCAAGTTTTAGTGGTAAGCGGTGTTTGTTTTTAAAAAATTGGCTGCGTTTAGTGTTAAGAGCAAACAGCTCTTATACTTAATACTTAAACAGTGCAAGCAACTGCAATTATTAACAACAATTCTGCAGAAGATTGTTGCAAAGTCAGACAGATTGACTTGTGAGTGCAGGCATTTGATGTCTACTGTCGTCGATGTGGTAATAGACAACGCGGAAACCAGTTCGTGGTAATAATTATATTGACGCTTGTTTGTTGCCTTGTGTAATCTCATATTATAGCCAGTGCCGTGTGTTTTGTTTTGTGTTGTTTCTTTCGGCCACTTTTGAATTTGTTGTCAGTCTGCGCATGCGAAACATTTTCAACGGTGTTAGTCGATTGGCTATATGATAAATTATTGTTGACCATGGCCAAGTAACACATAACGAGAAAGACTCAAATGCGCGAACTTCAACTGTGAATGCAGCGAAAATGAAACTATTCACTAAATAAGAGTTGGCTTTATACTTTTAAATTTTTTCTTGAGACCCTAAGCTTCAATGGGAGAAGAGGGTACCAGTGAAAAAGAATTTTGTGTTAAATACCTTGAAGTAAACGTGCAATATGTCACAACTTCTATATAAAGGATACAGGTACAGGTACATGTACATAAGAAATCGAGCTACGAAATGGAAAATTTTTAAAATTTAAAATTAAAAAAAACATTTTATGGTAAACTATTTTTTTAGACGTCTCACAATCTTATAAAACAGATACGCAGCCTATTAAAGTCGGCTTGGTACTACTCTATACCCGGCTTACCTTTCTTATATTATTTTCTCATTAAGATCTTATTTATGGGTCCGTCATGCACAACAAACTAGATCTTAATGCTGCCAAGTAAAATGTGGTACTTTATTTTGAACTAGGTGGCCAACGCCAAGTTTCAACTTTAAAGTCAGTAATAAAGTTAAAATATCAACTTGGTTTTGTCTAAGTTCATCTTGTATTGCATAACAAAGCTGCGTATTAACCAAACCGTCAAGTCACTACGTTAAAACCGGCTTGCGACCCCACTCAAGGCCAGGTTAATCTGCAATGCGTCGTATGTCCGCACTTCTATAGCTTGGACTCGGTAATTAGAGCAGCTCTTTATAAATTAACTTGACCAACTTTCTGCGCTTACTGATTACATAATCATACTTAAAATTAAATTTCAAAAGTAATTTTAGTACTTGTACATTTTACCTTTAACCCCATTAGATATACCAAAAGAGCTATAAAATGTCGGGCAACGGCGATGTGTTGCTGGTTACAGGCGGCAGTGGCTTTCTAGGTCAACACATTATCAAACAACTGTTGGAGAATCGTGAGGAATTGGGCATTAAAGAGATACGCTCACTGGACATTGTGCCCTATAAAAACAATATTGGACACATCAATTCGAATATACTGCGTACATTTGTAGCGGATATAAATGATGAACCAGAAAGCCTTGCGAAGATTTTTAAAGACGTTGATGGGGTATTTCATTGTGCAAGTTCACTCAAAATAGAATGGCCACCCAACTATGAGGATCTGGAGCGTGTAAATGTGCATGGTAGGTATTAATACAAAATAAATAGGCGCAGTAAGTAAGAAATCAGTTTGGCCTAGCACCCCTGTGGTCAGGCCCTTCGAGAGGCCTCTTTTCGCTTTCAAACAAAACTGTTAGATTGAGAAAGCAAATCATAGAGTTACCATATGTTCGCAGTGATTTAATTTAGTGTGTCCAGCCGGTTCCAGATGTGGCGGAGGTAACAAATATTTTAACAACTTGGTAAATTATTCAGTTCAAGAAACGTTTGAGTATATCAAAAACCGTTACTCATTGTTCATTGTAATTTAGTAAAATCATTTAAAGCTGGAAAATTTCAAAACGACCTTTCTATTTCTTCAGGTACGCGCGCTGTTGTGGATCTTTGCGTTCAAAATAATGTTAAGCGTTTGGTCTACACAAGCTGCGCATCGGTGTGTTTTGTTCCATTTAAGGGGCGCAGCACCTTCTCGGCGGTTATCAATTCCACGGAATCCAAAACGGAAACGCCGTCCATGGAAGGTTCCAATTGGGTAGAATTTGACAAACAATTTCTAATACCTGGTTATTCGGCCAGCAAACTGAGAGCAGAGAATATAGTGCTCAACTCAAATGGAGCTCCATTAAATAATCAGCAAGGTAATATGGTTGCTTCACGTTATATATAGTATAGGTAATAATAAATTGTTCTGTAACTACAGATTACTTGGCTACTTGCGCCATTAGAGCCCCTCTCACTTATGGGGAATGCGACTCACAGTTCGTAACCAAGGCATTCTCCTATTTATCGAAACGTGACTGGGTCTATCCGCGAATTGCCGGAGTAGGCGGCAAACAGCAATTGGTCTATGCAGGCAATGTGGCTTGGGGCCATCTTTGCGCTTATAAGGCTCTTAAAGTATCCACGAAGGCTGTAAATGGATTACCGGTCTTTGTTACCGATGACACGGGAATCAATGATGTCTCGCGATTTTTACAAAAAATGGCTGTCATGGGCAATCGATTCAAGGTGAAGACCAGCTGGTGGTCCATTCCGCACTTCATCTTTTACTTCTTGGCTTTTTTGCTCGAGTTCTTTGTGGGATTGGCATTTAAATTCACCAATTATCGTTTACAATACTCACCCCGTGCAATTGCATCGTACACTTCCTCAATGCTGATGTATAATCGACTTCGTGCTTCCATACACATGGATTACATGCCACTGTTCGATGCGGATAAGAGTGCGGAACTTAGCGCTTTATGGTATGCTAAATGGTGGGACAAGGAACAGGAGTCCAAGCACTCTTCGAAGCAAAAAAAGGCAAGTTAAGTTGTTGTTCGTAAGAATTGTTTTTTATTGTGTTTTCTTTTGTGATTATAGTTTCATGTTTAAAATAAAAGATTTTGGGATTAAATACTACGTTGTAGTGGAATTAAGCTTATCTTTTAACAAATGTTTTGGACAGATATAAAAATTGTGGAAAGAAAAGTATAAAAAAAATATTATTTTTTTTTGACTGTGGAGCTCAAATAACTCGTAGTTCCATAGACCAAGGAACTAACGTACTACAAGAGTAGCATTGACGAAGTTCTTGAACGACCCGCTACTTAAAGAAAACATTAACTTCGTCTTGATTTTATGAAGCACTAGTGTGATTTTAGCACTTGACTTTTAAATAGCCGCAAAGGGTCCGGTAACATCTAGCTTAGTACAACCATTAATGTATATATATATCGCATATGCCTAATAATAAAAACAATGATTTCTTTCAAAAGCTCGCGCCATCACAAAAAGGTTGCCGAAACAGAACCAAAATATTTTTAGTTTTACATTTACAACAAAAGATAGACAATAAAGCGAACTCTCAATGGGCTTCAAAATCCTGCTCTCGAAAAACAAAATAGTGGGTCCCGATTTGGTGTTAGTAAGTCTTTATCAGGATTTGACGGAGTGTAAAGCTGAGCAAATTAAAGCTCATCAATTGGGCTATAGTAATAATATCAGTTAGATTTAGATATGAATTTTGCACAATCAAACTACAATCGTGAAAAAATATGATGATATGATCGTATCTTTTTGGCATTTCCAAAATATTTTTTTTATGAAGATAAAATTTTTACACAAGCACTTGAAATATTTTTGGCCAAAAATGGAAAAAGTTGTTTTTTGGTTATATAATAATATGTTTGTTTAATATAAGCGCACACTCGTCGACTGTCCAAAAACGACTGCAAAACTACAATGGAAGTGCATGATATGATATGCATCATCTCACATTAAGAACTGGCTAGACACTTGGATTTAAAATATAAAAGTTGAAACAAGGAAGCAAGCTAAAAATTAAACATTATATCACAAAAAGGATGCTCGTGGCAAGTCAAAATAGCAGAAGTGATTGATTGAATAGACCGGAAAGAGAGAGGAAATTGTAAAAGTTATTATAGTTAGACCATAAGACACGTAAAGGACCGTGTACAGCATAATTAGACCTAAGGCTAAAGGTCGAAAATTACGAGTTACTCTTGATGGTATGACAAAAGTAACTTTTTTAAGAAGTACAATGGAATCGATAAGATTGTGTAGCAGCTTATGTAAGAATAACACGCCCTGGCACGTACTGCGATGATTTAAGGAAGGCAATTTTATAAAGCGAAGTCTATCTGAATATGACGGCAGTCGGATATTTGGGTCCAAGTTTAAGCCACGAATTGCGAAAAGGAGAAATTGCTTTTGTAAAGACTCAATCATGTCATGATAAACGTAGTATTGAGGGAACAATATTCTAAAATAGGACTTATGAGAGAGATATAAAAAAGTTTGGTTCTGTAAGGGTCGTTAAACTCTTTAGACCAACGCTTGATTTTTATCAAGATGATTTTGCAAGAACACCTCTAGCTTGGTTGACGATGTTGCAAATATGATTATTAGATTTAGGGTTATGATGAAACTAAACACCAAGGTCGGACACACTCTCGATGTGTTCTAAGGTAGTAGATTCTAATGAGTAAATAGCCAAATAAGGAGCAGAACGATAAAATATCATAACGTTACATTTTAAATAGTTGAGAAAGAGTCGTTTGGTATTGCACCAAGATTGCATGTTATCAAAATCATACTCAAGAAGTGCTTATTATTATCGGAGTAGGACATACAGAGTTTGACATCATCCGCATTCATAAGAATGCGAGAAGGTGAGATTACTTGAGTGTGATCATTTAAAAATAACTTAAAAAGAAGAGGACTCGATTGGATAAATAGGACGATATACAACTTAAAAGGCAAGACGGAAATCAGAGATGAGACAGTTTTACAAGGACAAGACTATGGTTTACCTAGCATGGGCGCCCGCAGGTAGGTGCCATTAGGGGCATTGGCCCCTAGTGGGATTATTGTCAAGAACAGAAAATTCTTAAATAACCAAGCTTTTGATATTTTGGCGTTTTGTTTTTCAGAATCGCAGCTTTAAATATATATTAACCGGCACTATATTTTTCAAAATTTATGAATAAGCCACAATTATGTTGGGAAATAATGTCGACGTGTGATGCTTTATAATGTTCTCAATTCTATGTACGTCGTGAATAAACAAGTATTTCCAATATACTTGACTTTTTTTTTAATATACTTGACTTGGCGAAAAATTGTGCGGGCGCCCTTGTTACCGAGTCAAATGCTTTACTAAAGTCAGTATTAATGACATCAGTTGTTTTTTTTTCCGTAAATGCAAGATTAATAAGAGACGAAGGTTCTAAGGCTAGTAGAAGTGGACCGACGCTTTACAAGCCCACGTTGGGAGTCCGACATTAAAAAATGACAGTAGTTTTGAAGTGGCAATCCTTTTAAAAACTTTTGGAATTGATGAAAGAAGACCACCACCACGGGGGAGACTGGTCAAGCCTGGAGGTTACATAGGAGTTACCAATAATCTCAGAATCATAAACAGAATCATTAAGCCAGGTTTCGTAGAAAGCAATAGCATCAGAATCAAAATCTACGCTATAAGTGAAAAGTCTACTAAGTTTATAAAGGTGACCACGAACATAGTTTTTATACCCTGTACCGTATGGTACAAAGTGTATATTAAGTTAGTGCAAACCGAAAATGTATGTAACATATGGAAGGAGTCGTCCCCCAAAGTTACCAAAAATATGATCAATAGAGAAGTCGATATACCCATGTCCGTTTGTCTGTTCGTATGTCCGCTTGAACGCCAAGATCTCAGAAACGGTAAGAGCTAGAGTTACCAAACTTTCACATTAGATCCCATATTATTCCATAGGAGGCAAGTTTATTATTTTTTTTTTTTGATATCGGGGTTAAATTATATAGCTCCCATAGGAGTGTGTCGGCGACCTCGAAAAAAAAGTTTAAGATGAATAATTCGTTTGTGTATGAAGGTAACGTTATCAAATTTGGCAATCGAAAGTTTTTTATAGTTCCCAAGCGCTGTATCAAATGTGATCAAAATTGGTTGACTATATCATGGCTATATCAAACGATGACGTTGGCCTGGAGACGAAGATGGACTTTTTGGGTGCCACTCCAACCAATGAATCCGAATGGTCCGCTATTGAGGGGCGGTGGGTAAAGGGACACTACTCAAAACGATGACAAAGAACGGAGCATCAGGCACCCTGTAAGTGGCGCAGTCCGTAGTGGCAAGCTGAACAGAAACAGTAAGAGCTGCAGAACATAGAGGCGACAGCAACAGCATTAGCAGTGTCACCAGCAGCGACTGAAGAGACTGTCCAGCTCTGCTAGGATACAATTTATGAAAGTTGCTTAGGAGAAACTCTAATAAGCTGTAAATTGCCAAACATGTTTGAAAGTAAAGAACACTTATCTTGTAGCTCCATTTGCATGAAGGATAGCAACAAATCTATGGGTCACTTATGGTAAACGCAGAAACGAATATTAATGTTCTGCTCCTTGTCCATATAGCCACAGCAACAGAGCCCGTATACTCGTTTATACATATGGACATGTTCAACAGTTGTAACATAATTGAGTTGTAGGAACCAAGAAGTTGCAGGATCTTAAGTCTGTTCCTCTTAGATGATGGTTGGTAGAGTGTCTGCCATTGACAGTCCCTATAACAGATTTTGCAGCTCCATTCCGGGCCAGTGCAGCAGCTGCTTTATTCCCGGGAATGTGTGTCTTGTGTCTCGGGATCCATCGAAGGGAGACTATGATCCATTGTCCTAGACGCTTCAGTTTAGCACTGGTTTACCAGACCAACTTCTAATTCATCTTCAAGCCTGCCACCGCATTATTTGCTGATTGACTGACTGATAGTAGTTAGCTTAGCTTAGAATTGAAACAAGATCAAAACAAAAGCAAACAGTGTACCATAATCACTATTTAGTCATAATCTGGAAACATTTATGCAATGCAGAGTGTAAGAAAAGGGTTATTACTTCAAATTATTCAAAGTTTAGCAACGATGGTACGTGGTAAGCCGATTTGCAAAGAAATAAGAAGTTTTGTTCTAGATTATTATAAATCTGGGAACTCTTTTGGTAAAATAATCAAGCAATTAAATCTGGCTAAGTCTTCCATTCAAGGAATAGTAAAAAATTTAAAGAATAATGGCATTATTGAAAATATTATCGCAAATAGAGGCCGATCATCGGCAATAACAGCTCGTGATAAAAGAGCCCTGGCCACAATTATGAAGGTTGATCGTCGCCGAAGTTTAAAAAATTTAGCATCAGAATGGTCTGATAAAATAGGAAAAAGTGTTAAGCGTCAGTGGACGCGCCTGCAGTTGTGAAATATTGGATATAAGTTATATAAAGTATGTATAGGAACTATCTATGTTACATACGCAATATTTTAAATTACTCTTAGGCCAAGAAAAACTATTACTTACGCTTCGCCAAAGCAAGAAGCGTTTACAATGGTCTCGGAAACGAATGTCTTGGACTCAAAAGCAATGGAAGTCCATCATATTTAGCGATGAAGCTAAATTTGTCATGAGTGTCGGTGATGCGCGAAGAAGAATTATCCGTTACAAAACTGAAGCGTACCATAAAGATTGCCTTAAACAGTTAAATTCCCAGCAAGCATAATGGTGCGGGGTTGTATGTCTGCCAAAGGGGTAGGACAACTGTACTTTAGTGATGGGATGGTCAACGCTGAAAAATACATTAACATACTAGAAGAAAGTTTGCTGCCATCAATACCAAAACTGGCTGACTGTGGTGAATACACTTTTCAACAGGATGGAGCATCATCTCATACTGCCAAACGAACCAAATCATGGATGCAATATAAGGAATTTGGGGTCTTAGATTGGTCATCAAATAGCCCTATCGAGAAAATATGGGGAATTATGAAAAGAAACCTAAAAAATCAGCCTCAAAGAACCCTTTCTTGCAATGTCTCTCTGTCTTAATATTTCCTATCTAGGTTGATATCTATACATCGGCATATGGCACATACCTCTGTCTGAAATATGCTGGTGTATATACAGTTTTGATGCATCCAGCATATAGCCCAGACCTTGTACCTTCTGATTATCATTTGTTTCCTATTCTGCAGAAGTCTCTGCAAAACACACTTGAATCAGATTTTCCCTTAAAAAATTTCCCAAAAGTTTTGTACATATGGAATTATGGTTTTAGCCCGAAAATGGGAAAAGGTTATCGATCAAAACCTCACATAACTCGTTTGAGATAAGAAAAAAGTGTATGTATGTATGCTTTTCTACAGGTTTTCCATTTCCTCTAAAGTGAAAATAATTCCTTACCATTTGGGTTAATCGTTTTAGGTAAGGTGCTGCAGAAATAGAGAATAGAAATAGAATATTTGAAATATATCCCCGCTTGGAATGAATAGTCGAAAAGAGTTTATGTTTTTGAACAATGTTCATATTTGTTTATTTATCATTGTTAATTAATTAATTTATTTCTCATTTATTTCATTATAATTTTTATTATATATATATTTTTTTGTTGCTCTAGAGCATTTCTTTGCAGTTTTGTTTATTTTTTTGTTTTGTTATTTATTTCTTTTTTAACTTATGTACGATTAACTTAACTTATTATGCCATTATTCAAGATTTTTTGTCATCTGGTTTAAAATCATTTTTGGTTTTTATTTTTATTTCATTGTGTTTGTTTTGTTTGTCTGTTATCATTTTTATTTAATTATAGTTGATGCATACATGTTGTTGTTGTTGTTGTTGTGGTTTATGCTGCCATTTTATATTAGCCAATTGGTTAGTGTTTAATTTTGCGTTGTTGTTGCTGTTGTTGTTGTCAGACACAAATATGTGGCACATTGTGAAAAGTTTTGTTTTTGTTTTGTTTTATGCTTCGTATAATCATATAGAATGTGTGCGAGTGTGTGTGTGTGAACGTGTGTGTGTGTGTGTAGGTTGTAATATTTTTAAAGATGGCGTTTTGGGTAAAAGTTTTTCTTTTTGCCAAGGGTTCTTAAAAATAATTGAATTACTTTAACCAAACGCTTTTGCTTTGTTTTGTTTTGTTTTTTTTTTTGGTTTTTTATATGCTTAACATTATTGAATTTAACTATATGTTTATTTGTTGTTGTTGTTGTTGTTGGTTATATAACTAGTTATATATTTATATATATAGAGATTTTTTCTTTTTGTATTTATATGTATGTATATATGGGCATAATTGCTTTCATATGAATGCTTTTGTTCTTTTCAAATACACACACACATATATATATATATATATAATAATAATATATATATATATGTATGTATATATAATTGTAGTAAATATACAAATTCGTTACCGGTATTTTTTTTTCAAAAGAAATGAAAAAATTGTTGTTAAATTCTTGTAATGCTTCTTCTTCTGCTGCTGTGTATGCAATTATCATTTTTTAATTTCATTAATAAATTTTTACCTTGTATAGTTTGCTGTAAGTGAAGTAGTACGCTTTCAACGCACACATGCTCATGTACATATATATATATATTGTATCATGTATATATATAACATATATATTTATACTTATACTTTAAAGTACACACATTGACATTTTGGCGACCCTTGGCTAATGTTTTTGTTGTTTGCCAATCACAAAGCCAAAAAAAAAAAAAATTACCATTACCCATTCAAACATCACTTAACTTTTTTTCGTTTTTTTTTTTATCTAGGCCAATGTGTACATATTATGTCATTCGCAATATCATCGGCAATCATCTCAATCTCATCAACTTACAGACTAAATTCATTTTTAAAGTATTTGCGTACATTTGTTTGATTTCTGTTTGGGTTTATCGATATATATGTATACCGTAACGTATGTATATATATATATATATATATAAGTATAATTGATTTTCGTCTGGCCTTAGTACACGCCACTTAATTAGTTTTACTTACTTTAGTACAATACTTACAAACTGTACGCCTTGGTAAGCGCTTAAGTTTTATAAATGTATCTTCAATTTGTTGTCTGTTTCTGCCGGATTAACTCCAAGCTTTCTCATTCACTATGCGTCCGTCCGTCGTCTTTATCATCTCATCATCATTTCATCGTTATCATCAACGTTTTTATGTGTATAAAGTATTAAAATGATTTCATTTTGCTTGTTTCATTTGGGTTTTTTTGTTTTTTTTTTTTTGTAAATACAATTTAACGCCACTTACGCTTCATTTTTTGTCTTTTATGTATCATTATTTGTTTTTTTTTTGCTTTTGTTTTTCTTTTTTTGTATATATATTAATATATAATTTTTTTTAGTTTTTATATAGTATAGTGTAAAATATATAAGAGATATTGTCAATATAGTAAAGGTGTTTTGTCAGTAAGGAGTACCACAAACTGACACATTCCTGGGGGGAATTTCTTACTTATAGCAAAAATAGTCAAGTGATCGATCGTTCGTATGGTATTTGTTTTTGTATCTTTTTGTTCACACTATGCAGCTGGTATTTTTTTGTGTTTGGTATTTTTTAGCTGCAATCTTACAGTGTGTGTATGTGTGTGAGTGTGTGTGTGTATGTACATATGCTTATAAAAAAATAAAAAAAAACAAAAAAAGAAATGTTTATTATAAAAAAGCATGTCCAAAGTTTTGAAGGCAACACAGACAGTTAGTGTGACCAGATGATGAGTTAACTAACTGCGTGCTTTTGTGTATAAGTGTGAGTATGAGCGCGTGTGAGTGTGGGTGTATATGTATGTATTAGCGTACGACTTTAGTTAATTGTATCGATATCATATATTTTTTATTTTTCATTTTTCATTGTTCATTGTACATAATGTACACATTACTCATACATATAAAGAGAACTGATATGTTTTTAAGTCAATAATAAGAAATTGAAAGTATATAAACATGCTAACCAGCTTTATTTAGTACAAGGCTGTCGTCTGTCGTCTGTCATTACATTTCTCATCTTTATTTTAATTTTTTATTTTAAAATTGTTATTTTTTTTAGCAACTTGCTTTAAAACTATTTTACATGTACAAACTTGTCTTTTCTTGTCTTTATTTGTTTTTTTGGGGTTTTGTTTTTTTTTTTTACTTGCACAAATTGACTCAAAACTGAATTTTTTAGCTTAATGCAAGTATGTTGGTATGTTTAAAAAAGTTTACTTTATATGCTGTCGTCTCACGGCATGGTCTATATATATGTACGAGTATATAAAAAAGTGTGCTTGTGTGTGTGAGTGTATTTTATTTGGTTTTGAATTTAAAGCTTTTGCGCCTACCTCGTCGTGCGTCGCATTTTTAGAGAAATAAAAATAAATATTAGTAATTTATTTAGTATATAATTTAGGCCTGATTTCAAAATAATGTATTGGTGTTTTTTTTTTGGTTTTTGTGGCTGTAACATTTTCTAATTGACTTAAATTGATTTTGTTACAAGGACGCATTGTTTTCATGTTGTTGCTGTTGTTCCGGTATACCAATTGTGTTGTGCATATACAATATTTTTTTAATTTTTCATTTATTTCTCTTATTTGTTCTTATGATTTAAAGCTTTTAACAATAGCATAGCAAATGCAGACTACGAAATAATACGTTAGTATGCATTATAACGCACGTTAACAAGAAATAGCTAGAAACAAAAACAGAAACAGAAACCGAAACAAAAACTAACGCTTAAAGCTGTTTTGGTATTTTTTTTCTTTTTCGCTTTTGCTTTGCTTTCTTTCTAAACTTGAACTTACAGCAGTAAGCAGAAATAAATACTAAAAATGCAAAATGCTGCTGGCACTAAGCAGTGACTGTACTTTTTGCAAAAAGTGTTGCATACTTTTTGGCAAATGTGTTGTTTGTTGTTGCTGTGGTTGTTGTTGTTGTTGTAGTCACATACTGCCCATAGCCAGAGCTATTTTGAAATTGTAGGGGGACAGTCAAGAGTTACATAACACATAAGTATATACTTGTTATTTACTTAATTTTCTGCTCGTTTTGCCACACAGTTCTTGCTTGTTTGTTCTTTTTTTAGTTTTAATATTTTCGTTATATATATTTTTTTTTTTTTTTTAATATATATATTTGTATTTGTATTTGTATATATATATATATATGTATATTTATATATTGGTGTATATTTTATGTATTTATTTGCTTAGACTTAGTTTTTGTTGTTGTTGTTGTTGTTGTTTTGAATTATTGCTTTTAGAACATCTCTTAAAAATATATTTATTTATTTATAATATATCTTAAGTTTATTCAATATATTTATGCAAATATAACATGTTTTTCCTTTAAAATATTTGCCACTCGCTGCAGAGCTAATTTTTTCTCTGCTTCTCCTCTCAACTGATTTCCTTACCCCCCACCCCCCCTCCCGTCTGCTTGACTTGTGTGTGTTTTTGTTCGTTCGTATATAAACAAATATGTATATAATAGTTTAGCGCTAAAGTAAGCTTTGCCTTGCATATGTAACTGTATGCGTATATACATACAATTATATACAACTGCATGTATACACAAGTAAAATGTTTGCTGTGTTGGACAATCACCGATATCGCATAAGGATCCGCTTAAGATCTCCTCTAAAAAGATCCGCTGCTCCTGTGTCCTCAATTTCTTCTTCTTCTTCTTTTGTTTTTTCAAGCTGGGCACTTCGTACTCTTTAGTACTAGCTCTCCCTTATGCTTTGTGTGTGTTTTTTTTTTTTTTTTTTAATTTAGCTGCTTATTTTCGCCTATCTAAAATTCACTTTTCTTCTTCTTCTTCGTCTTCTTTATTTTTTAATTTTCTTTTTAATTATATATAAATGTATATAATTTTGGTTTATATTCTTTGCCCTCTTTCATAGAAGTGTATTTATCCTTTTTAATGATGCACACATAAAAGTCCAAAATTCTGGAAGTACAACCGCTCTACAGTTGTCAACATTTGAATTTTTTTATTTATTTATTTATGTATTTTTATTTATTTTTTTTCAAAAATAGCATAACTTGCTGCAAAGTAAAGTTTAAAACTTGGCCCATTTCCAAAATTTTCATGTGCTACAGTTCAAATTGTTTTATACTCAACATTTTAAACACTTTAATATATATTACACTGCAACTATTTGTATTTGTTTATTTTGTATATAACTTCTTTTTTTTTTAGTTTTGGTTTTGTCATTTCTATATAAGTTTGTTTGGTCCGAGACTTGACGCGCAAAGTCCTGGAGAGCGTTGGTTTGACAATTTGGCAAAAAGTTTTGAAAGGAACATTTTCACTGCTTTTGCTTTAGTTGTTCGTTCTGTGTCTGTTGTTTGACACACACACAAAAAAATATTAAATAAAAATATTTGATTTTTTTTTTTTTTTTAATTTTTTTATGTTTTAACTCGCCTAAAGCAAAATCTCAGACAGACAAAAGCGTATCGTATGCATTTCATTCGAAATCGAAATCGAACTCGAATTGTTCTTGATAAAATTTTTATCGTTAGTAATTTTTTTTATTTTATGTTTAGTTTTGCCTCATGTAACAAATGTCTGATAGTTTTTTTTTTTTCCAATATTCTTTTAATAATACTTTATATAGTTGTATATAAATATATTTTTCTATAACGCCTCGCCGCCGCTTTTCGTTTCTTCAATGCGTCTTGAAAATATTTAATTGCACATAACGTGGCCTACTTTTCTCCTTCTCCTTCTGCTTCTTCTCTTTTCTCGTCATCGCTTTCCATTTATGCCAACATATTCTTTTATTTAGCGACACGTCGTTTGTCTTTTAATAAATATTTCATTTACTTATATATATATAGCATAATGTATATACTTTATATGTATGTATGTATAATAGTTCATTGTTATATTTGCATATACCCTTAACTAGTAATTTGTTTAAGACGTTTTTCCTTTTCTCTTTTGATTTATCAATTGTTTGTGTAATTTTTTGTTTTTGTTTCAAAAGTTTTGCTTATACAATTTAATATAATTTATTTTTAGTGTTTACATTAGCAAATAATTTAATATATATACCTCGAGTTTTACAAATTCACTCTCACTTGCTTTCATTGTCATTATTAATGCTTTAACATATTTTTCTAACTATTCATTTGGTTTATCAAGCCCCAATTCGATGATCCGGTTTTATAAGATACTCCATAATACTTTCCATACGTAAAACTTATTTCAAGAGCCTCTGTAGAATTATATAAGAATTTTGGTTTTGAAAGATTAAAAAATAACTTAAGCTTATTTCGTTTTGCGAAAGAGAAATATTTTTGACAGAGAGAATGAAAAGAACGAAAAATACACTATCGAGTGTTGAACTAGTTCCGAACTAGTGCCACGCTGATATGAGGTTATTCCTTAAAGGCAGTCCGTCAACTAATATTTTATTTTTAAAGCAACGGTCGTCACATTAAAAATTCGGTTAATACACAAATTTTGTTTAATAATTTATTTTTGCTTTTTTTCATTTAAGCTCTTTTAGTTTATTTTAATCCTTTATAAATGCACATAGAAAGAGTCGAAAATCGAGTAGAATTCCGGTTTGAGATTAAATGTTTTTAATACTGTTTTACCTCATCAGAAGAAAAAGCTCTACATTAGAAAACCATGCTTGTCATACTCAATTTATTCTGGGTTAAAGTACAAAAAGATTAGCCTTACAAATCGAGAAGGTAGAAAAAAAATTGGGATCCAAGGGAATCCACTTTGTTACGAAGTTTGTCGTAATTAAAAATCATTGTGATACATTGTGACATTTTTTGATATTTTCTTCTCGAATCTCTCGTTTTAAGTCGCAACCGTCAAGCTAAAGTCAAAAAGGTCAACGAGTTCGGTAATATATTGAGAAGTACCAAAGAATCGGATCATTTGCAATGGGGCCTTAGAATTTTTCATTTGACTCAATGTGAACACAAAAGTTAATGCAATTTTTACTTTTGCTAATTAAAATTTACATATTGAAATAATAATAATATATATTTATATTTAAGTTTAACAAGTCAATTGTACATAAATGTAACTTTTGGCCAATAAAAAATGTTTTTTTTTGCATTTTCAAAATAAATTCATAAATCAATTGCATTTAAGCCCGATTTTGATTTGTAAACTTTTGAATTTTCTTTCGACAGACAGTTCAAAAGTTTTAAAACTATTTTGACTGATTCTTGATTTCTTTTTTTTTGTTGGGTTTACTTTCGAAGCTCATTTTTCGAGCTGCTTTAGTTTACGTTAGGCTAAATAAACTCGTCGTCCAGTTTGTTATTTATTTTTTATATTTTAATACAAATTTGTCGTTGAATTTGCATATAACATTAAAATTGTATTTCAAGTAAAATACATATTTGTTGTTGTTGTATTTTTGTCAAGTTTTGCTTTTGATTTATGTTGTTATTGCAAAATTTCTTTTTATGTATAAGTAAGTATTTGCTTTAATATTGTTTTTGTTTTTAACTTTAAAAGTTACAACTTATTTATGTAAGAATAGTAATAATAATAATAATAATAATAATTGTATTTAATAAATACACATTTAAATAATAACATTTTCGCTATTATTGCAATAAATTTTCTTGCTTTTTTTGCTCTTTTTCTTTTCAACTTTTGGGTGAATTGGTTTTTTTTTTTGTTTCTCATTACTTAAAATTTGTGTATGTGTGTGTGTGTGTGTGTGGATTTTCATTGGCAACGTCAGCCTCCATTTTGTTGTCAACGCGGTTTCTCTCTCAGCCGTGTGTGTGTGTGTGTTTACGCTGCATCTCTGCTCTCTCTCTCTCTCTCTCGCTCAAATGCAGCCACGTTTCATTTGCATATTAAACGATTTTTGCTGCATACGTTGCAACTTTCGTGTGGTTGCAGTTGTTGTTGTTGCTGCTGCTGCTGTTGTTGTTGCTGTTGTTGGTTATTTTGGTTATTTTGCTACTTGCTTGTTGTCGTTAAATTAAAATTAATTCAATTTTTTTGTTGATAGTTTTTGGTTTGCTTGCGCTGCTGGTGTTGGTATTTTTTTTTGTTGTTTTTTGGTATATTTTTATACATTACATATAAGTGAGAGAGTGTGTGTCTGTTTATTTGTGGCTGTGTGGATTCTTACATATATATATATGCATATATATGCATATGCATATATGTATTTATATTTAATTAATTATAATATGTGTTAGTTTGGTTTATGGGTTTTGGGTTTGAGTTTATCTTTTTGGTTTTTTTAGTTCTCCTTTTTGTTGCCTAACAAAATTCAATTTGTAGTATTTCGTGTGGTACAAATATATCAATGTGCATAGACATGCCCTTGAACACATACTACACATACATATGCATACCTTATATCCATATTTGTGTTTATGTGTATGGTTGTTTGTGTAAATATATGCACATAGTTTGTTATGTAAGTATATTGTATATTTAAAAATTATATTTAGCTTTTATGTTGTTGTTTATCTCTGTGTATTTGTGTGTGTATCTGCGTGTGTGTTTGCAGCGTTACAGATACTTTTTTTTTGTTATTTTTTTTGTTTTTTTTTTGTTGCTCTGCTTGTTGTTGTTGTTGTTATTTGTTTTCTTGTTGTTGCGGTTGTCGGCGCCACCTTTTAATGGTATCCATTTGTAAATGCCGCAGGAATTAGTGGTCCCTGTAAATAAATGTTTTGAAAAAAACAAAACAAACACACAAAAAATTATTCAAATAAAATAAATTTTATTAGCTACGCACACATAGAAAATTTGATTCAACATTTATAAGTGGAAAGTTTTTAAAAATAGTAGTTATATATTTAAAAAAAATATTGAAAATTTTATTCTTTTATAAAAAAAACAAGTATTTGTTATAAAAATATGATTTTTGATTTGTTTATTTTATTTGTCAATATAAGCAAGGTTTGATAAATTAATTGGCTTAAAAGGATTTTTTATATGTAATTTGAATTTGTTTTTATTAGTTTTATTCTTTATTCAAAAAAATAATCGTTTTATCAAATGTTTATGTTTTTGTTAAAATTAAATTTAAACGAGAAATATTTTAAGGCAAATAAGTGAAATTCTCAATAAAACAACGTTTTTATAAAAAAAACATTTAGAAGACTTTTAAAGAATAAGAATTCCCAACCTCACCGATAAGCTTAAAAATATATAGCATACTTTTGAGGGCTAAAATAAAAAGGAACTAATTTTTTGGTTTTATTACGATATTTGCTTCCCTATGTTTTCGTTTCAGCCATATTATATTTCAATATTGAATCTTCTTTAAGTGAGAACTAACAATATGTTTACAAATCGTAACAAATTAAATTATTTTAGCTACAAATTTTATGATGCCCCTAACAATTGCTGCTGGGGTGGCGGAGATCTGTCGCATAGTCGTGTTAGCTCTTGAGCAAGATAGTTAGGTTGTGAAGATAGTTTATTGTAATACTTTGCTGTATTTTGGGCTATTTCATCTTTGACGGGTGGTATATTCAGATCTCTCTGAATTTTTTCATTCCGAACGTACCACGGCGCCCCCCGGTGATAGTTCTTAGAATCTTTGACTGGGATCTATGTATGATGTCAATGCTGCTCTTGCTGGCATTGGCCCACAACCCGTAAGTCCAAATAGGTTTTAAGACTGAGTTGTACAGTAGGATCTTAAGATTCAAACTTAAAGGTGATTCAGCGTTAATCAACCAATGAAGTTTGCTTTCGGAATTATAGTGTTATTTAGTGTAAGTGGATGTAAGGATGTTAACAATTGTCTGCTAACGGGGATATCCGCTGTATAGAGGAGAGATTCGGAGTTGGTCCAAGTACGCTGCCTTGGGAAACTCCGACTTCAGTGATGTGGTCGTCAGACATGGCTGTGATGCATCTAACAGAGAATACGCTCTTGTAGAGGTACGGTTTCAGAAGGCTGTGCGTGTTGGTACGGTTTTAATTTTGTACATAAGACCATCAAGCCAAACTTTGTCGAATGCTTGAGAGACATCCAGAAGTATTGCAGAGCAGTACACACGATGTTCAAACGCGGTTCGAATTTCAGATGTTATTCGATTGTCCTGCTCAATGGTTCCATGTTTTGCACGGAAACCGAATTGATGTGCTGGAATTTTATTATGACGTTCCAGATATAGAATCATCATCATCATCGTTTGGCGCTACAGCTCTTTGTGAGCTTTGGCCTGCTGAATGTAATGCCTCCAGGTTGCACGATTATTTGCTAATTCTTTCCAGTTTTTTATCTTTATCTTATCCATATCCTCCTTTAATTCTTCCATCCATCGCGATCTTGGTCTGCCTCTTGCTCTGGTGTTGTATGATTTTGCATCTAAGATTTTCTTTTGGGCTCTACAAGGATCCATTCGTGACACGTGGCCTAACCACCTTAGTCTTTTTGCTTTAATGAAACGTACAATGTTTTCTCCTCTAACAAGCTGATCTAGCTCGTCGTTCCATCTAATTCGCCACTCTCCATTGTCATTAATAGCGCCAAAAATTTTTCTTAAAATTTTCCTTTCAAATACCATTAGCTTGGATTTGTTTTTTTCACTCAGCGTCCAAGATTCAGATCCGTAGCATACTACTGGCCTGACTACAGTTTTATATAGCGCAAATTTATATGTTCTACTGAGGAGCCGTGATTTGAAGAGATATAGAATGATGTTGGTTAAAAGGCACTTTTCGAAGAGTTTAGACAAGCATGATAAGCTTATGCGCATGTATGATGGGGGAATGGTATGATCTTTACCAGTCTTGGGTAATATTATGATGATCGACTTTTTCCATCTATCTGGGAAGGGGCAAAGTCTAGAAATCGCTTTAAACAGCTTACAGATAGTGTCACTTCAATAAGCATCTTTGGTGTTATTAAATCGCATCGTGGTGATTTCTTCGGCTTGAGTTGCTCTTTTACGATTATGTCAAGCTCTTTTGGTCAAAATTGAATAGGTTCTTGCGATAGTTGAGTTTCTTCTGATAGGTGTGGCAGAGCAAACGAGTTCGTCGCTGGGTTTGGCTTTAACACGTTTTGAAGGTGAGGGGCGAATGTGCTGGCACGGTCACTATCGCTTCGGACCCATGCACCTGTGGAGTTCCTTATTGGCATTACAGTTTCTTTTGGCGAGCTTAATGTTGGATGTGCTTTCCATAAAGGATGCTTTGAGCTAGACGGTGATAGTTTTCCTATATAGCGGCGTTGCACCAGATCCTGCTCCTGTTTTAATGCTTCTGCAAGCTCTCGTGTGGCTTCTTTAAGCCTTTGCTTGTCACCTTTGTACCTGGTGACCTGTTAGATTACCGCTCCCGTCTTTTGTAAAACGAGCTGCTTTATTTCAACAAGAATCGATTCTAGTTCGTTAGTGAAGCTTTCGATATCGGTCGCGTCGTTTAGCTGTGGGTTTAACTGATTATGTGAACTCACATATTTTTTGAATTTTAGCTAGTTGTTATTGCAAAATCAATTAGGTCTGACAGTTTTCTTGGGTCCGTCGGCCAGTATGTAGGTTTACCAGGGAAACGTAATCGAGCTTATTTTTGACTTTTATGATTGCGTTGTACAGCTGTTTTCCCTTAGGGGTCATCAGGGTAATCTTCTGCAGCTATGAAGCATCTGCCTAATGAATTATAGAAGTCCAAAAATTTGTCTTTTGTTAGTGTAAAGCGAGGAGGACAATATACCGCTGTCCAATTGTGCATTTATGGATGTGGCTTGTAGTTAATTTGTTGAAGTTTTACTATCAGGAAAATGATTAATGCGATTTCTGATCAGAATTCCAGTTCCACCATGAGCTTTACCATCTGGGTGGTTTGTACTATAGAAGGAGTAGCCCCTTATTTGGAAATTATACCTATTGTAAGGTGTGTTTCAGTCAGTAGCATAACGTCGATATGTTTGTCATTGAGAAATTGTTATAATTCAAGTTTGGGTTGTGAAACTTTTAACATCACAAATTTATTTCTAATATATGTATCAAAAGTGAAATATTTAAGTTTGGTATAGAAATTTGTAGGTTAGGGGCGGCAGTTGGGACCAACATCCCAACTCACTTAGGCCAAGGATAGGCCCTTTGTGGTATATAGAAATTTGTAACTCGAATATTGTTTTAAAAAGCTTTTATATCATATTATTTAAAACCATTTAAGCCAGTTTTTGCGTTATCAAACCTTGCCGAGTCGACTTCATAAATATAAATATAAATAGTATATAGCTGGATATATGTATGTAAATGAATTATATTTTTAGGCGGCGCTTATTTGTAATATATTCATAATTTAAAATTTATCACATACATATGTAGATATTGCATAAAATTGTAAATAAATAATAATAGTTTTAATTGAAACGGCCTAGAAAAACTGTGCTTGTGACGTGCATATACATATCTATATTTTATTTGAATTTTTTTTTGGGTACACTATTTGTTTAAACTTTAATTGTTGATTAATAATTGAAATTTTTTAGTTGAATAGAATAAAAAAAAACACGCTGTAGTTTTGTTGGTGTGCCTACCTTGTGCAACTGCGTTTGTTATATACTCTTATATCTTTTGTTTTTACTTTCGTTTATTTATAGGTTGTTTTTTTATATATGTAGATATATATATAATTGTATATACTTTTTTTGCATTTTTGTTTTTTTTGTATTTTTTATTCAGTCTTTTTATATATTAGCCATCGCAAAGTTCAACGAATAAATCTGTACGAAATGAAAGAGAAATACATACAATATATAGAAGATAAACGCAATATGGAGCTATTTATTTATTTTTTATATTTGTGTTTGATTTAGTTCTTTAAAAGATATGTTTGTGGTTGTGTGGGTGTGTCGGAGTGTGTGTGTGAGTGTGGGTGTGTGGGCTGAGAATGTTGTAAAAGAAAAAGTAACAGTGTGTTTGTGGTTGTTTGGCTTTAGTTTCAGTTTAGACTTGTAGTATATGTATATAGATAGGCACGCTACTAAGCCTTCTACGGAAACGCGCCTCATGGCCTAAACAGCAAGCACGAACACTACGAACGCCCCAGCCCCCAGACCCCAGCCACCGGCAGTAGACACTAGTTGTAAAGTGTTGCAGGCTTTAGGCATAACTTACCGGGCTATAATTCAACGGTGCACGGCTAACGGCAATGGGGAATCCAGAAGGCTGCGGACTAGTTGCCTGTACATAACCCACATTGTCGGCTCCAGCTGAGCTGTACATGTCAATAGTAGGTCCGGGTGAATTGGTAGAAGGAAAGCCCTGACGTGTGGCCGTGGTGGCAGCTGCATGCGGGGATGCAGAGGGCCCAAAGCTATGGGCAGCTGCAGCAGCCGCCTGATAGTTGTTCATCACTGCGAAAGACGGTCACACTGTTTAGGCAAAGCTACCAAACAAAGAGAGTAAGTCGAGAGCGAGAGCTTACCTGAGAGCGCCTGTGTTAGCAGCGGCGTGTTGTTGTTGGGTGTGAGCTGCCCATTGGTTAGATCAACTGCAGGCGAGAGTGAGAGCGTAAGAAATGAGAGAAAAAGAAAGAGAGAGACCGTGATGCGGTAAATTTTAGTAGCATACAGACACACACACGCACACATATGCATATAAATAGCAAAAAATTATTAGTAGTAGTAGTAGTACCTAAGACATAAGTAAATACATAGTACAAAAAATATTAATGCTGAGAGCTAAGTGGTGAGTACATAGTACGATTCGATTATATAGTATGTAGTGAGAGTATTTGAGGTATATGTATGTAGTAAGTAGTACATAGGTATGTATGTTATGTGCTGCCAAGTAGTTAAATATTTTAAATGCTCAAATAAAGCGCAATTCTTTGCTTAGTAACTTGGTAATAAAAAATACTACAAACAATACTAAGCGTTGTGTTAAATTTCAACTCGGTAAAAAATCGTATCTGAAATGAAAATCGTAACAGCTACAAGTTAAAAGAAAACGAAAAAAACGAAGAGAAGAGAAACTAGAACGCAGGTTATGAAAACACACAAAATGTCCGTCATTAAGCGTTTGGTTTGGTCGAGGGAGGGAGGCGGCTAGCAGCAGAGATACGAGTATATATGTATGCAACATACATATGTACTATATATGTATATACATATGTATATGTAGCTTTTCTTTTCTAGCTGGCAAAACAAAAACCCCAACTGCACAGTATGTAGGTGGGTAGGTAGCCATTTCAAAAACCCTTTGGCGTTGTTATTCTTTTTGAATCATTTTTTTGTTTTTGTTTTTTTGGTTGTTCCTTTTTTGTTTTCTTGTTTGTTTATTGTTTTTGTTGTTATTATTGGTCGCAGCTGCTGCAGCAAGTCAAAAGATACCAACCAACGCCAATATTGAAATGACAATACACGCACAGTTTTTGTATGTAATGAAATGTTGTTGTAACAGTTGCATTTCCGGCGGAAACACAAAAATTGATGTAACGTAACGTTACGTACCGTAACGAGACGGAACGGAACGATTTGATTCGTTTCGTTTACTTGTTGTCGGCGCCAATCATCTTTTGCTTACGTTTACGTACACTACGTCGTTTGGATTGGCACAAAAAAGGCGCCATGTTGTTTTCATTAGAAGCAGCTTTGTAAATAAGTTTTCTCTACTTAGTTGTTTTTTTATTATAGCTGTTGTTTTCTCTCCTTATGTACATATCTCTCTGTTGCATCAGTTTAGCTTGTAGTCAGTCGGTCTGTGCCTTGAAATGTTGGGTCAACACGCACCATCCTTGTAACCAACCATACAAGAGTCAGCTGCCGGGCAGCTCTATCCTGCAGCTGTTAGTAAATAATGCAACATTTAGTCGCCTCGATAACTCTATTTAAAGTTGAAGCTTATTTTCATACTTAATCTTGGTGATATGCATTTTACTCGCCTATTTCTACAATAACTTTCGATAATATAAATTATATCGTCATCTCAATTTGTTGATTTTCTAGCTGGGTGTACGCATTAATGCATTGTTTTCTGTAGCTCAAAAGTGAGAGGAAATCACGAAATTCTTCTATGTACGAATTATGCCCCGGAGAAGATTATACAGATTCTGACTCTTGACTTTTATACGACTTTGAGTCTCCCTTTTCCTTTGGAACCCATTGAATCTAATTTTTATGGGAAATTTAACTACGTAGTATGTCGTTTTATACCATATTCAGTTATCGATAACTCGATAAATACTCGGAATTTCGCAATAAAATTGGGCGTGGTTTCTAATGGCTAGCAGCTCTACCAACTGTGTAAAAATCATCAAAATCGGAGAAGGTAGCCAAACAAGTGGCCCGCTTCACTTATTTTCGCCGATATATATATTCAAATTTTCCTTTGCATTTCCTCTAAACGATTAAAAAAATACTAGGCAATAAAGGATGTGGCACCAAAAATTAAATATTTTTTATTCGATGCATATGTTCCTGGTTTAAAAACATAGTTCTCAAGCTAACTAAACATCCTTTTTCTGTTCGATTCACTTTGCGCAAGATTTTGCGGACTTGAATTATTTTCCGATAGCTCCTAAAAATTTGTTGGACTCAAATGTGCTACCTGCAAGTGATATTGGGAACGCTCTTAATATAAAATAAAAAGAAAATAAGTGAGAAATAATAGTTGTCAAATTAAAATTTTTCATGTAGCAAAATTAGAAGATAGAATTTTTCTACCAACAATAGAAATACATAAAGTTCCATTAAAAACTACATTACACATGTTTAGGCTTAGTTTTTAAACTTATTTTTTTCAGAAATTAACTTCTATGAGTACGAAATTAATTATAATTTATCTTTTTTAATGGCGGTATATAATTAACTGCCGAGCCTCTTACTATTATTATGAAGTGAGAAGAAATTAAAATCCATCAAAACTAATGAACAGCTATATTCTATATACACATAAGTACAAGTATTTTAGCTCAGTTTTGTTTTTATTTTATAATAACAACAATTTTTTAAATTTGTTTCGTTTAAGTTTAGTATTTTTCTACAAAAAGAAATTGTTAACGATAATATTTTTAGTTTTATTATTTTAATCCCTAGTATAACTATTTAAAAAATATTAATTAAAGTGTTTATAAATTTAGCTTTTGTTTTATTATTAATGATACTTTAAGATGTTACCTTATAAGACACATAAAATTCGAATTGGTTATACATAAAAAAATGTTTATTTTTATTTTAAAGTCTCATGAATAAAGTTCCAAAAGCTTGCTAAACTAATGTCTATGATTCTATAGAACATTTTTTTTCTAATAAAAGAACTACTCGTAAATTAATCCAGCTATATGCTATGTAGAACTTGATATTATAATTATTTAAATATGTGAATTTTCAACTACGACTGCAGCTGACTGCAATTTACATTTACCTACCTATATTTATTGAATATATTGTCGTATAATAATCTTCCTTGCTGCAATTTTCGCATTAGCCAAAGCGGAATTTTCCTTTGACCTTGATGCAATGTGTCATTATTTCATTGTCTGGGGTGAAAAAATAGACCGCCTACAACAATACACTTATTGAGAATAGAGTATTCATAACAAGAAAAAGAAGAGATGACTCAGTATATTCAAATGGCAAGGATTAAAGACCCAATTTTTGAAGCTCGAAGGATGTGTCCTTCGTACAAACTGGGTTTTGCTTATCAGTGCGAACGCCTCCATGGTCTCATGGGTGAAGAGCAACTTCTGTAATATCAAAAGTAAAGTAGCTCTTCACATCAAGATGACGCAAGATAAGTTTCCACGTTCTCATATGGTTCATGGCTACAACCCCAATAGCATCGACCTCACTATTGAGAGAGTTTCGGTGGCAATCAATGCCCAAATTCTGTTTGCACCCCACAATGCCGCATAATACAGAGGTTGACACATGGTCAACTTTTACATCTCATCCTTGCGATTGATCAATGACTGTTGGAACTGAATGGGCTCATCTACTACCACTTAGGGAAGGTTTGACTTTTTTTTTCCGAAAAAGGGTTCCTTATAAAGAGGTGGTGTCTTTTGTGCCATATCCTTAAATTAAAGCAAATACTTTCCGCTTTCCGTATGAATAGCTGTAAGTTTTTTGTTGGTATTGACCTAAGATGGAAGGGTCTAATCCGTCCCTTTCGCATGTGATAGGCTCTGTCCCATAGCAGCACAGGGCATTCACAGAGAATATGTCTGGTAGTTTCATCGTCCTTTAGATAAAGTCTGCACTCTGAAGAGTCCGATAGGCCAATTTTCTGTAGATGGTATCTAACAGTGTGGTGGCCAGATAGCAATGCTACCAGGAGTTATAAGTCCTCTCTGCCAAGACCTTTTGTCTTGATCGTATCCAGAGGTTTGACAAGCACTTTTGCTGGACGAAGCCCCGGTAAGGAGAACCAGTATCTCCTATGTTCTCCTGCAGCCCATTTGTTTATCATGGTTTTTATTGTGGAACAACCACTAGCACAAAACGTCGCACTCTGTCGTGTTAGATCGTCAGCGATCGTGTTACCATCCACTCCAGAGTGTCCAGGTACCTAACATAGCTCGACTTTGTTGCGGGCGGACAGGATTTGGAGATAGTTATGGCATTCTTTAACCATCCTGGAGGAGATGCTCCACGATGATAATGCCCTAATAGCAGCTTGGCTATCTGAATAAATGCAGAAAGGTTTGACTTAGTCTAAGTCCCCCTGTGAAGTTGACTACCACGTCGATGGCAGCCTCTGTGACTGCATTTGTGCCTTTGACCCCCACGGAGTTAGCCACCTCTGGCAACGATTCGCGACTTTTGACAAGAACAACGGAAAGGGAACTTAGCCTGACTTTTTGGTTGAATTTTTGTTTATTGAAAAGAGATTCATTAATCGAACTAAATCTTTGCGGAAACAATCGGATGAGATTTGCCATAAATATAAGAAATTTGACAGGATAAAAATTTGAACTAAATTGAAAATTGAAACAAGTAAGATTATTATTAACGACATTCTTTGATATGATTTTCTATAAACTAACGTACTAAAAGTTCATTTAATAATGATCATAAATGGTGAAAAGGCATTTGAATATAAAGCGCCATTTTCAAGTACGGAAAGAGACGAAAACATATATATATATATAGTATATGTAAGTATGTTCACTATAGAGATATATAGATTCGAGTATTTAGCATGAATGTTTATGCATACATTTGATTATTAAGACGACGATTAGCTGACCTTGTCTGTTGTCTCGGATGAATGTTGGTTTGTTGGGTTGTAGACAGTTCTTGTTGCTCTTTGCTCTGATTCTCTCTGGTTGTACGGATTGGATTCTCTTTCCCAAGATTAAGGATACTTTGTCACTGGGCCTGTCAATCTCATGCACACACAAATACACTTCTCGGCTTAAACGCTTTTGGATTCAAGCGTTAATAAGTGTGCTTTGGAAAATGGTTGATATTTGTTTTTGGGGTTACGACCTTACGGCCAAAGGATAAACTTTGATTTTGGTTACGGCTTTTGCATCCGTTTTTTTTTTGTGCATTTATTTGTAGTTATATAATATCTCGTTTTTCTTTTGTAAGCAATTTTTTTTTTGTTTTTCTGAAGCGTTTTCTTATGAATCACAGTATATACGTGTAAAATACATATGCATGTGTTTGTTATGTATTGTTTGTATAAGTAGTATATAGTATATGTATATAAATAACTTGCAAGCATTATAACTATGGCATTTATAGTAGTTTAGATACCACAAAGCGGGTTTTTCTTTCTTTCTTCAAATAACTAAGTAACAGCTTTTCAATTGGATTCTTCTTGTTGTTATTTACTTAAATATATAGCATAAATATGATATATATAGTATGTATATATATAGTATGTAAATTTGTTTTAAATTGTTTATGTTATACGTTGATAAATAGAGCTGTAGGTGACACTTATAGTTAAATATGCATAAATGGAAGGGACATAGAAAAATTAAATTTTTCATTAAATTAGGGAAAGTTTTTTCAAAAATGGATGGACATCAATATTCTTTTTTCTTTTATACTCTTTTTTCATATTTATATATAAATTTTATTAAGTAGCAACTAAATTTGTTTATAAAATTATAATAAATAACTTATTTTGTAAAAGTTTTTTTAAAAATAGTTAATTTTACTCATATAAATAGTCAAAATCAAAGTAACTTTATATTAAAATATTTATTTATTTTATTGGCTTTTTTTTTTGTGATGCACCGATGAATGAATTTTTATACATATAGTTCTTAAAAAGATTTGCTGCCCAATCAATTTACTAATTAAATGAAAATGGCTTTTTATGCTAAATAAAAAATAAATACAATAAAAAAAAATCATTTTATTTTCTAATTATGGCCTGAAAATCGCTGCAAATATGTAAAACCAAAAATCCATTAAAAAAATTAAGGCATCGAAATTAATTCAATTAAAACGTTGCCTTTGTATATATGTACTATATGTACACGCTTATATATTATTTTATAAATGTATATAATATGACAGCTTTACTAATTTTGTTTTTATCTAAATGTTTTTTTTTGCTTTGTTATTTGGCATAATTGTTTTAATTTCTTTTGGTGTTTAATTTATGTATATGAGCTACAAATGATATGGCAAACGATATCATAAATATATAGAAATTAAATCATAATAAAAATTGTTTGTGGCTTGTATGTGCGATTACATATGTACTCGGCAAGTATATAGAGTACATTTGTGTATGTATTGTGTCATATGCTAGTTAACTAACGTTCTACAATAATATGTTGGGGACTTAGTGAAATATATGTAGGTGCTAAAAGTCTCTAAATTTCCGATTATACTTTGGGATCTATTATATTTCATTTAAAATCTAAAACTAGAGTACTACGAAAGTGTAGCTATGTATGTGTGTATATCATGTGTATCTGTGCTGAAAGATCAACTCTATTATTGCTAAGGTTTGCTAGTTAAGCCTTCATTTTTGCCATCTTGTTTTCCAATATTAGCCGAAAAGCCTCTCTTCGTTTTTCAATAAGAGAGGCTTAAGCGAGATTTCAAATTTGACAATTTTATATAATTATGTATAATTATTGCGAATTTAAGACGAATATATATGTAGGTAAACCTATAAGCTTACTATAATCGTTAAAATCGTAAAAATCTATTTAAAAAAATTGAGAGATGGTATTCCGAAACGAATTAATTATTTTGCTATTGCTACTATTAATAGACAGTAACGCAGGCCCATTAAAAAATGTCGCGTGAACTTTACATGCGCAATAGCTATCCTTATGGATTTTATCCGATTTTGAGCTCCTGAAAACCCAAATGAAAAGCTGCGTGTTTTTTTTTTATTCGGACTCGGATGCTGCGATCCCCCCTCAAAACTTTTCGGGTTTCGTCATGTTATGTGATACACAGCCACACAAAAAATAAATAGATTTTCGCGTTCAGAGGAAAGATAAATCAAAGTATTTTGAAAAACAACTTGAGTACCAGTAAAAACATATGAAAAATATCCTTGAAAGCCATAAGACGAAAAAAATATATGATTTTCTGTGGACGTTATCTCAGAACCATTGGGACGTGGAATTTTCAGACTTCGAAATGAGATTCAAAGGCTCAATATGCACACGTTTTCTTAAACCCTGCTCTACTTAGGTTGAAAGGATACGGGTCTGTGCCAGAAAAAACCGCCCTAATACATTAGTGATGGTAAATTTCAAAGAAAATGGAAAGAGAAAGTTTGATGTTATTTATGCAGCTATATAGTAGTCTCCGCCTGGATCTCAGAGAAACCTCTAGAAATTTGTATAAAAAAATCATTTAAGGGCATAATTCGTGAATATTTATTTTTTTGTGATAGTACGGTGTATCTCAACATCCGACTTTTTTTTTGAATCTGTGGAATTAATATTATTTAATTTGATGTGAATTGAAAATTTTAATTTTGTTCATGTTGGTTGGTTAAAAGGAATCTTCTTAAATGGATTTCTTGAAGTGATTTTTTAATGTTCAGTTCTCTTCACACGGATGTCAAAACTCTTCAGAACAAAGTCGACGATTGAGTCGTACTATCTTGTGAACAAAACAACAACTGCAAATGTGAACAAGTTCGGTTCGTCATATAATATAGTAACATTATATAACCACCACACAAACTAGACAACAAGGAAAAACGAAGAGAAAAATGTTTCTAAAGCAGTGGGCAGTTTCTTAATTTCCATAGCACGCTTGGGGGAGGGCACATACTTCTTCCCCAGTGGCAATTCTCTCTCCCGTTTGTGCTTGATTGTCGCTCTTTTGCTCTCTGCACACTGCGCTCCTTACTCACTCATTGAAAAGCTTTTTTGTATGAGTTTTGCCCGATATTGGTGAAAGATTCGAATATATTTTTATAGAATATATACTGATACTGACAAAATGAAATAATAAAATTCAATCCGATAAATTGATTTATTATAACCAATTCGTATGTTATGTATAGTACTTTCCAATAAATGATCGCTATGCAATTTTCGACTGAGAAGAACTGTAAAGTTTTAAGAAGTTCACACAAAATGCTGGAAAACAAGTTAGTAAAGTTCTGGCTCCAGTTGAACATTTAGTAGCTACTAGTTCTAGGATTCAAGTGTGAACGCATCTAATACGATATCTAATGCCGTTTTGGGATACTTAAACGGTCTATATACTACATAAAATGTTATATGCTTAGTATGTATATGTATGTGTGTAAACGGTTGCTATGTATATAATAGATTGGTATGTAAGTCTAACAAGTTTCTGCAGCTAAATGTGATTACAAATTGTTTGGATTTTTTAGTTTTTGATTATAGTTTTAGTTTATGACTTTGCAACTACCAAGTACTAACTTGTTTTGGTTTTAATTTTAACTATATGTTTGGTTTTATATTAGTATGTATCTGTTGTTGTTATTTACCGTAGAAATAATCAATCTAAACTATGTTGGTTGTTATTTTTATTGTAGTACCTACTTGTCACGCCTTATACTTTTTTTTTTTACTTGATTTCTGTTATTTTTTTTGTAGCCGAAAAATAAATAGAAGGCAATGGGAATTGAAATGGAAAACAAATTCGCGCATGCGAGTTTTCACTGTAAGTTCTTGGCATCATCTCATACTCAGACTTGTTTTTTATATATTACTCGAATGTAGGTAGTATTTACTTAATTTTTCTTTTTGTTTTTGCGTTTTTTTAGAAATTAATATTTCCCAGAAACTGTGATTTGATTGCCGCTGTCCGCGCTGTCAGCGCCGTGGCCAGCGGCAGTGTCAGCGCCTGATGTTGATATCCCGACTGAGGCTGACCGCCACCGCCAACAGAACCACCACCACCACCACCACATCCACCACCACCACCACCACCACCAACGCCGCCGCCGCCAGCAGCGATAGCGGCTCTGCTGCGGCCTGCGTTTGTGGTGCAGGTATTGTAACTTCTACCGATGCCACAAATTGTTAAGCCTACAAAATCACATAAGATACAAGATAGATTCCATACATACATAAATATATATATTTGTATATATAGAAAAAGATAGATAGAAAGAGAGAGATAGAGACACAGCAAACAACACACACAGTTTAAATTTAAGATAATTACATAATGTATTTATTATAATATATATTATTTTTTTGCAACTAATAAAATTAGGGTGTGTGTGTGTGTGTGTGTGTATGGGTGTGATTTTATTTGTATTGTGTAGTGCAAAAAAAATAAAAAAATTAAAAGTTCAAGCAGCATATATGAGAAAGTATTCTTCGTGGGGTTAACTTGGGGATTTCGTTTTTGTTTTTTTTTTCCAAAACATTTGTACTTAATACAATTTCTAAGCCTAGCATGATATGATTATCGATTGGTTGTAAGGTGATATGTAGAGCTGTTTCCAATAAAGCATTCGATGATTTATCGACTTTGCTGGATGGATATCAAAATTTCTAGTTCTCTATCTCGAATAGGCCCGGCTTTCATTTGTTCAAACACACTCCTGAAAGGCAGATCTGAGATCTACATATATCTTAATTTGATAACAAAATGCATTACCTACAAAAAATGTTTCAATAGTAACTTCTAAATTATAATAATCGCTGATGTTTAGTTCCGTTAAATTTTTCAGACTATTGAATAAATAAAAAAAATTATAACAAAAAATTTAACAGTCTTTGAAACAACTATTTGGTATACATAAAAGATGGTAAAATTATATAATGTTAATTAAAATAGCAAAACTGAACTCTCAAGATTTTTAGGATTGTGTTTAAATATTCTGTTATAGATGTATACCGAAATTGTTTAACAAATCTTTCACCGAAATCTTTATTGGAAACTGTTCTCGATGTTTAATTTCGATTACTATTTATGTTTTGCAATGATATGACGAACGTTAAAAACAAATAAAAACATTGATTTATTGAAAAAAAAAATAAATTTATTACAAAATTTAACGCGACATTTGTTTTACTTTATTTAATACTTAATTATGCTTAAAATCGAATTAAAGTGCCTATTTATAGTATATTGCTGCTAGGCTGATGAGGTCGTTGGCGCTACCATATAATCACCGATGAGTATACGATTCTCCGGCATTACGCCCATTACACCAGCTGTTTTATAAATAATACAAACAATAAAATAAAATAAATATAAAGAAAAACAGAAAAACAAACGAAAAGAAAATAAAAGGAAGTAGAGAGTTTTACAGACAATTCAAAATTAGAAGATAAGCCCATAACATTAAGTCAACTTATTAGAACAGATTTCAATTAAATATTAGTTAATGAGAATTTTGAAACCAATTGAATATCATTCGTCATATCAATAAACACAAATTGTAATCCTTAGTTAAGTCTAAGTTAAGTCGTTTTAGTCACAAAAACCTTCTCGACTGTGATAATGTTTGATTGAATACACACACTCTCACTCACATACATATTAAGGGCGTTCAAAAAGATACAATGTACATAGTATGTATGTACGTGTATACTAGATGACAAATATGGATATTTATTCACAGGTTGATTACTTACCAGTTGGATAGGGTAGTCCAAAGCTGGGATAGCCCGAGTAACCGCGACCAGCTGCATATGCAGCATAGGCGGCAGCCGGAAAACCTGCAAGGGGGTGGACAAAGTACATAAGTTAGTGGATAGATAGAGACTTGGAGTGTTATTTGTTTTGTAAGGCGCGTTAAGTCAATTAAAGTGCTAAAGAGTTTAGAATTAAAATATACCAGAACCCCCAGAATCAAGCTACTTAAGACACGTTAAAACTAAAATATAAAGATGGCGTACGTTATAGTATAGTATAGTTGATTGCCAAATTAGGTTACGATACCTTCATAAACAACCAAAAACAGACGAATTTTTAACCATAAATATTTTTTGGACCGATAGGAACCCATATAATATTGACAACCGGTTTTGATCACGTACAACAGCAATTTCGCCTAAAAATTCGAATAGATTTGTTTCGATCAGTGCCTTACCTACAAAAAATATGACTTGCCCAAACTTAAATAACCACCAAAAACCAAACATTCGCAGACTCCAAACTCTTTCGTGTTTTGCCATCTGGCCCTGATGCGCGTTCCATTGTAAAACAAGCTCACACGTACGAGACGAGCTTTTACGGCAAAAAGCTCTTTTCTCGTACGTGTCAAAGCTCTCGGCATAGTTTGATTGTTTTTCATATACAATATATCGAATTTGATTGCGATGGTATAGAGTATGTGAAAGTCGTCTTTTCCGACTTTAACGTACGCCATCTTTCACTCGACATTGCAACTTAGCATCAAAACGAATCGGTGGCTCGTTTGTATCAAAAAATAAACATTTCCGAATATATTTTAGTATTGAAAAATGTAAAATTTCTCAATTAGTTAAGCATAAATATTGTAGTTAAAAATTAATTTTACAACAAGAGCAACTAACTACAACTAAGCTTTGCCCTTTACATTTTAGAATTAGTTAGCTGTAGGCCCTATATGTGCATATCCTTCAATTATAATCGAAAATATTTTAATACCAATTTATATGTTATCTATAACTTATGCATAATAGTTATGATTGAACCAACAATATTTCAAGATACAACATTCACTTTATTTAATTTTTAAGTTTTTTATACCCTGTACTTAAAAGTACAAAGGGAATACTAGATTTGTGCAATGTATGTAACGGAGAGAAGGAGGCGCGGCAGACCCCAAGTCCTTTATATCAAAATGCTTATCGTAACCTCAGGTAGCGATTGAGCCATGTCCGTCCGTCCATCCGTCCGCCAGAATGAACGCCTAGATCTCGGAGACTAGAAGACCTAGAAACAACAAACTTTCCCAGCTCGTGCGCATATTTCCTCAGAAAATGAAGTTTGTTGAATCATGTCAATATCTTTCCCCGATCCCACGCAGTAGATTTTCGCGGTTTCTGGCAACACCGTTTAATATTTTCATTGGAAATTTAACACAGTGATGCGTTACGCACGTCTGTGGTTCGAAAGTGAACAAAATCGGACAAGTACTCGTACAGCTAAAGCTATAGTCAAAAATATATAAACTGGCTTTTATGGATAAATCCACATCCAAATTTTATCGATGCGGACTCCCCACTCCCCGCAATCGATTTACTGTGTTTTCTTCCACACCTCTCAAAATGTCAACTAGAAACTTATCCCATATACTTTAAATAGCTTCTTTGACGTAACTTTCGAGTTTCATCACAACATCACAAAATTTTTGGAACCTTTAGGTATAAATATCGTATTTCACCAAAAAAAAAGTGGTTCTAATTGGAAAGCTCTTAGTAGGAATATTCAGAAAACATTTTTTCGAGAGAAAAACTGCAGGGTTTCCACTGTCGGGCACCGCCTCGACTGCACTACATTTTTTGGTTATTAGGGAAGTTCATTTTTATACCCTGTACCGTATGGTACCAAGGGTATATTAAGTTTGTGCAAGCCGAAAATGTATGTAACATATAGAAGGAGACGTCGGAGACACCCCAAAGTTACCTAAAATATGATCAGGGTGAATAGAGAAGTCGATATACCCATGTCCGTCTGTCCGTCTCGTCCGTCCGTGTGAACGCCTAGATCTCAGAGATGGTAAGAGCTAGAGTTACCAAACTTTCAAATTAGATCCCATATTATTCCATAGGAGGCAAGTTTATTTTATTTTTTTGATATCGGGAATAAATTATATAGCTCCCATGGGGGTGTTTGAGACGACCTCGACAAAAAAAAACGTTTTAGATTAATAATTCGTTGGTTTATGAAGATATCGTAACCAAATTTGGTATTTGAAAGTTTTTTATGGTTTCCAATCACTTTACCAAATTTGATCGAAATCGGTTGACTATATCATATAGCTCCCATAGGACCGATCGGCCAAAATAACTTTTTAAAGAAAAATTCGCTATATTTCGTTTTTTAATAAAGATATCGTAACCAGATTTAGCGTTTGAAAATTTTTAGACCACTTAAGCAATGTGCCAAATTTGAACAAAATCGGTTGACTATATCATATAGCTCCCATAGGTCCGATCTTCCAAAAAATCGATTTTTTAACAAAATTTGTTGTGTTTCGTTTGTTTGTTAAGATATTGGGACCAAATTTGACATTCGTGAGTATTTTATAGTTCCTCAGCACTGTACTAAATTTAATCCTAATCGTTTGACTAGATCATATAGCTCCCATAGGACCATCGGTCCAAAAACACGTTTTTTATACAAAATTCGATGTGTTTTGTTTGTTTGTAAAGATATTTGAACTAAATTTGGCATTCAGATCTTTTTTAAGGTATTTAATCACTGTGTCAATTTTGAAATCGGTTGACTATATCATATAGCTCCCATAGGAACGATCGGTCAAAAAAAAAATTTTTGCTTAAAAATTCTTCTGTTTTTGGTTTTTGTGAAGAAATCGGACTTTATTACAAGCTAGTGGTACAGGGTATCCTAAAGTCGTCCGCGCCTGACTTTACGTCCGCCATTTTTAAGTGTTACTCGAAAATTTTCCTGAAGAATTTTAAGATGTAAGATATAGCATATGGATACGTCTTTATTAAAAAGTGACATAAAGCGAATTTTGTATAAAAAAAGTTATTTTGGCCGATCGGTCCTATGGGAGCTATAAGATACAGTCGATTTTGATGAAATTAGGTACAAAGCTTGGGAACTATAAAAAACTTTCGAGTGCCAAATTTGGTTACGACATCTTCATAAACAAATAAATTATTAATTTAAAACTTTAGATTTGGAGCTATATGATTTAACAACGATATCGAAAATTTTTGATAATTACTTGCTAGATAAAAACACTGTAATTGAGCAAATAGACCTTAAATTGGTTTTGAATAAAAAAGTCTCATCTTAACTTACCTTCAGGCAATGTCCCCAGACCCCACATGATGTTATCTAAAGATGTGGCATGAAAGTCAAAGAGAGAGCACGAAAAGAAAAAAATATAACATTAACAATAATTACAAACATTTATAAAGAAGTTTTTTTGAGTTTTATCGAAGCTAATTAAGAATCAAAATGATTAAATTCTGCGCTAATAAAAGTATGAAAGTAGTTTTTTTTACTCTATATATAAGATTTTAGTATATCATTTGTGTAAGAGTGTGTGAGTGAGTATGTATGTACTTAGTACTATTTATGTGTTACTCTAGAGCTAATAGAACAGTTGGTCATATTTTTACTAGAAATATTATCAACTGCCTGACTATAGAATATTGTTTTTAAACATTGACAAAGTTTATATGAAACTAATTTTATAATTTTGCGTCTAAACAAATGCAACATTATTTGTTGTTGTTGTCATTTGTTGCACAACTAGATATGTATGTAGAGTATATAAGTAAATAGTATAACTAACAAGTTAATGGCATTTTGCGTTAACAGCCTTGATTTTTGAGCTATAGAAAGTTACACATATGTATCTGTTACGAATTGTAGTATATAATATTAATATATAAATACATATGTATGTAGTATATGACACAAGACTAAACACTTATTAGTAGACATTATTAGCTATTAATTGAATGTGTGTGTGTGTGTGTGTGTGTGTGTTTTTTTAATGTTAGCTAATACACATTAAAATCCTAATTAATATATGGCTTGTAAATAAAAGCTAATACATTTTTGTGTTTGTTTAGTGTGCAGCAGGTTAGTGAGCCATTGTAATAAATAATTACAATATTCATTGCATACTTTTAGGCTATTGACACTCACACACACACACACACTGAACAAACACTGGCTAAGGGCAACTAAGTGTTGTAAAATCAAAACTAAATGACTAAACACTACAAATTAATGCTATAAATAAATTTTGGATTTAAAAACAAATAATAAATTATACAAAAAAAAACATTAGTTAGCTAATGGGAGACAAATGAAATTAAATAATTTGGTATAAACATCTCAATGCGCGATGTTCATTCAATATGGCCGGCGTGCTTCATTTTGGGTTCATTTCAAATATTCATTCGTTCATCTTTGGCATCATCAAAGTGTAGAGTGTCTTGGCTTGATTTTTACTTGAGTTCCTTGACGCTACGGAATTAATTATTTAATGCGTACTTAGAACTAGCGATATACACATATATAAATATATATTTATATTTATATATATTGTAGTATGTATATTTTATTAAATAGTACAAGCTAAAAATATAGCGCTTAGTACGCTTAGTTTATATGACATCATGTAAGTTAATGTTTATATATTTTGTAAGAGTATGTGTGCGTGTATATATTAGTTAGTTAGTTAGTTAGTTAATCAATAATAGCTAAGTTCATGTTTAGTTCAAGTCTATGAGTAAACAAGTATGTATGTAGTTTAACAAACATAGATAGAGTCATGGTCTCTAGAAGTACCTCTGTAAAATGTTATTAGCTGATTCTAAAACAAAGCCAAATCTTGCCTTGGTTTTCCTACTTGATTTTTCCAGGATTTTTACATAACTTAAATGCTAGTTTCTTTAATACATTCTCTAAATTATTTTGGGTCTACGAAAATTCATTTGAAATTTGAACAAATTAGAGCTATGCATAATGAAAGAAATTGCAGTAGAGTATTTATCTAACAAAAATTCAACTGTTAGGGTATCATAAAAGAATCCATATCAGATATAAATGATTAACCTAAGTGTAGCATTATTAGCATGGCTATATTGATATTATTGTAGATATTTATGCATTTAGATATTCTTTCACCATTAGTTCTAGTTATCGATTGGAACGATTGGCTTCACATACATTTTTATACACAATTACTTAATTTGGAATGCTTAAGTTCTATTATTTAGTTTAGTTTAAATTTTAAGTATTTCGTCTAGGACTTACTCGCATGTTACTTGTAATGATTGACTTATTAACAAAAAGTTTTGCTAGACTTTCGACACGGCTAAGTCTAAGTACTCAATGTACTTGAAGAGTATAGTAAAGTGACATTATTTACGCAAGGTTGCCTGAATTTGACGTAAACTGTACTTTAGAGCAAAGATGATGAGTTTCGAGTACTTTTTTGTAATTCGTCGTTTTTGAGTTAAAACAAATTATCATCTCGTAGACGCAACAAGGACAATCTTCTAATCTACTCATCTTGATTAGCATAAAGCGTTAAGTGTATTTAGTTTTATTTTTTAAATTCAATACATTAAGCAAAAAATAAAAAGAGTTTTCATTATTTGCCTTTGATACTTGATACACTGCTGTTGTTAAAACGAATAATCAATTGTGAAATATCTTTGAAAAGACATAATAGATGACCGGACCTTGTTGTTTTGTTGTAGATAAGTGAAATGCCGTCTGCATGTCTACATGTCATTACACATGTCTGTAGAATGTTGCAATTAAAGATTTATTGCATTTTTAAATATAACAACAGAAGATTTAATAAAAAGCAATCCTTTTCATATTTTAAACAGCAATTAGAAAAAGAAATTATCTTTGAATATTTTTATTTTAATTTAAATCACACAAAAGTCTACAAACTCTGCGTCCGACATATGCTCTCGATATATTTATCGATTGCACGATAAACCAATCAAAGCAACTCTGCGTAAATGTCGTCAGCTAAAAAAAAACAGCTAAGCAGCGCTATTTGCCTGCACTTAACCTAAGGTTTTATATTATCATTAATTAATTATTAAGTTTAACATGAGCTTAGACGCTAGACGCTGCTAATTATAAGTTAGTACAAGTATAACGCATACGCCGGGTTGGTTGTATACTTTAGATTGCTTGGCTTAAACAAACACAAGTAGATATCGATAAATTACATGGCTAAGAGTAATTAATGATTATAACATGACTTAAATAGTTGCTGCTTTGGACTTTGAGACGGAATGCAGTGTATATAAGTATTGTAGTATAGATATGAGTATGTATGTATGTGGGTGGAAGAGGTTTGGACGAATACACTCAAAATATTCCGACAAATAATAAGAGTGCCATCAGAGAGTACTAAAATATATAGAGGCGAAGTTTCTCTCTTGAGTGTATTCTTCCAAAAGATTACGCGACAGATGGGGACGGAAACACAATGTTTGAACATGCTTTATCACCAAGCGTTCCCATCTCAGCGCATAATTTTTTAACGGACCAAAAACATTTTTGAGTAACTTCGCTTCTATGTATATCTTAGTACTCTCTGGTGTCATACAATTGACAACTTGAAGCCGCAATTTGTTCAAAAACCAATTTGAGAGCGATGAATAAGAGAAATAATTCACTGTACTCGATATCAAGTGTACTCGATGTCAACGGGAGAACTTCAAAAAGTGCAACAGTATTAGTGTGCTTGGTGTAGTGACGTTTGGATGTTTAGATCGCTATCATCTTTCGTTTCTCAGTAGCAACTCCTCTAAGTTTAGTTGCATCATCACAATTGGCTCGAATATCATAGAGCAGTATTTTATTATGTTCATCCTTCGAAATCAAAAGTTTCTTTGACGTTTTTTTTCAACATTCTTAGCAAATTCTCATTCAATTGAGTCAGAATATATAATGAGAATGGCCTCTCTCTCAACTCTATTAGCTCTCTTTGCGTTGTTTTACGAAAACCATATTAAATACTATACATATATAGCCGGCCTCCGCTGCGCTCGGCACGCTCGCTTCGCTCGCTCGTCTAGATCTGGAATCTTTTCGATTGGAAAACATTCGTGCGATTGATCGATGAGTGGATTAATTTCATCATAAAATTTTCAACCACTCGCCATCTTTACATTTTAAATATGTTTGATGGAGATTTGGTAGTTTTCTTCTCGGCATTGTAAGCAGTACTGATATTAATGTCTTCGTGCACTAATAATGTTAACCTATAATGGCGACAGGATGTCTTTATTTTTTATTTTTTCACGTTCAGTCAAGACAAACCACAGATTGAAAAATATTGCGTAACGCGCCGTCCGCGAAAGCCGCGAAACAGGAGTGTGGAAGGCTTCGCGGCTAACTTCGCGCCCGTGAACACACCATGAAGGTATAGTCGATAAATGAAAAAAAAATGTCAGGAGTGGCAACCCTTTTCTCTTAGGGGTATGAAAAATAGATGTTGGCCGATTCTCAGACCTGCCAAATAAGCACACAAAATTTCAAGAGAATCGGTCGTTTCGGAGGAGTATGTTCACACAAAAACCAATATTCACAATCCCACGAACCAATTCACACAAACTCATCTGCAATAGGCTTAAAACTTCCGCATAGACCTCTAACACACGCAAAAATCAGATTCATCAACTCGTTCATGAGAACACCCATAATACGTAAAACCTAAGTTTCTTCTTATATACAAAATTCTAGTTTCACAATGTTAGTTACCATACTCCTCCGAAACGGCTGTACCGATTCTCATGAAATTTGGTGTGCCTCAATAAATAACGTTTATAATTTTTGTGTTTCCTTTCGACAAAAACAATTTACTAATAAATATTAGTTAATCTGACAATGTACACAATGCCAACCTAAATTAAAAAAATCAAATTGTCCTTTTTAGTAGTTTCGTCGCAATTAGCGGACAAAATTGTGAATCTAAACCATTCTCAGATCCCCTTGAACACAGACAAAAAATTTCATCAAAATCGGTCCAGTCGTTTAAGAGAAGTTCAATGACATACACACTCACAGAAGAATTATATATATAAAGATTTATGAATATATTTTCGAGATTCATTTTGAGTGGATTCATGCAACACTTCTAAGATGTGTATGTGAGTGTGTGTGTGTAGGTGCTTTACTGTGGACGTGGTCATATGCCAGGCAGCTGATAGAGAGTGGCCGCTGCCGTAGCGGCCCCTGGCATTTCCAGACCCGGAATAGAGAGCAACTCGCTCAATGGATAGTGCGCGGCCAAGGCAGCTGCAGCATTGCCATGACGCAGCTGCGCATGTTGGGCTGCTGACGGCGCTGCCGTCAATGCTCCCAGGGCATTAGGCGGCGCACGCAGGTGACTGCTGACAGCGGCCGCCGCCAAGAGACGTTTGTACCCAACCATGGCCGCTGCATCGGCATAGAGAGAATTCGCTGCCGCCGCCACAGCATTGTTTTGCGAATTCGCTGCGGCTGCATATTGCAGCAGGGAAGGAGCGCTGGCAGCGGCTGGGCTGGCCAGCGGAATTAGCGGTGGAGCAGCGCCTGCTGCAGCGGCCACGGCATGAGCGAGCGACTGCTGCTGCTGTTGTTGCTGCTGAGCGACGGCTGCCGCCTTGCTGTTGCTGTTGTTGTTGTTGCACTTGATGGTGCTGCTGCTGCTGATTAGCGGCCGCGGCGGCGGCGGCTACTGCAGCAGCGGAAATGTGTGTTGGCAGCGGATATGGCGTATAACGCAGCGAAGCTGCATGATTATTGAGCGTTTGGGCAGCAGCTGCTGCGCTCAGCAACTGATGATGATGATGATGTGTGTGTTGTTGTTGCTGTTGTTGTTGTTGATGTTGCTGCTGTTGTTGCTGTTGGGCGACCAGAGCCGCACCAAGACCCGCGGCCATATGTGAGCTACCTAAACTACTTGGCAGCAGGCCACCGACAGTGCCAACGCCGACGCCGACGCCAGCGGCGGCTGCAGCGCCTGCATTGGTATGACCGCCCCAGACTACCAACTCACCGTAAGCAGAGCGGCCGGCTGCACGAGTTTTGGCCAAATTTGCCGGCAGCATAACCTCCTTGGGCTGCGCCTTCTTACACTCGACCTGTGATTATCAGATATAGATTTTTAAGCATTAGAAATTGTTTCTAGCCAATTGGCCTTTTATATCCTGTTGCCAAAAAAAAGCATAGGGCATAGGGGTCTCTATTAATAACTGTTCGAACAGAACAGGGACCTACAGAGAGACAAACAAAAATTAACAAATTATAAAAGAAAACTTATTTCCATACCCCCATAAAATGTTAATGTTTATAGGATAATATAATAATTCAATATTGGATTTTTATGGCAAACAGGATATAGCTTCATCGGGATATTACGATGAGGCTGGTTTTGAAAGTACTTACCATTTTGTTGTTTATCTCATGGAAATGAATTTCGCAAACTTTGTCTACCACATCTTCGCTCTGAAATGTAACGAAGCCAAAACCTGCAAATAAGAAGAAAAGAGCAAAAACCAAATAAAAGTTAAAATTTGTACAAGTCTTAAAATGCTTAAAAATAAAAGTTCAACTACTAGAGAAAAGCTTAAATGTTGCCGTCAAAATTTTTTGTATGTACTATAAATTATTTACTCAAGTGTCAAATACAGCCTGACCTCAATAGTCTCCACTAACTCAGTCGGATCCTTAAACGACGCTCTCCAAAATGGGCCGGTCAAACATTGGTTTAAGTGCAGACATTCTAAACTAAATTAAATAGCGATTCTCGCAACGAAACTTTAGGAGTCGACTCTGGAAGTGGAAAATAAAAGGTTTACGTTGACTAGACGAATTTCGCATGCTCTTGGGTAACTCTGCGAGAGTTGTTCGTTTGGATTAGCTCAGCATAATTTTTTGTTAGGCTGTTCCGAAAACTTCATAGATGTTTTAAAAGATGACCAGGTTTTGTTAACGTCACTTAGATAAACCGAACTTTATGAGATACTTCTATTCTTATAGGCCGTTGTGTATTTTTGTTTGGGCACAACAAAAATCAAAGTAAATATGTAGATCCGTTAAAGCTTAAAAACTTACATTAAAAAATGGACGTTAATATAGTAAGCCAAGTCGTATCACGTTATACGAAAAATTGCGAAGATTTCGGAGGTTGATTCAACAACATTAAATGGAAGTCTGAAGTATATAACAAATTTACATTATCTCCAAATCCCAAAATAGCAATTTGGAGCAGATCCGGCGTTTTCGGGCATAGTCGGCAACATTGTCACCTTCGTACGGAATAACATAAATACATGAACTTTGTTGATTTTGAAAATCGAATTTTCGAATTGGGAGACCTAAGTTCTATTAAGGAACATTGGAATTAATATATCTAACCCCAGACATAAGACAAATTATTTTCAAATTAATTTTTGGTCTTCAAGAAGCGGATTACTGTAAGAATTCAATCTCGGGGATTCGATTCATATTCATTTAGTGCATAAATTGAATCGACATGTCTATGCTTAGTATACGAGTGGTTGGTGATCCCCCAGTTATTTCTCGTCATATCATATTTTAGTGCCTACCGCGCATAAAAAAGGTCCTGCAAATGGCTTTTGGTCCAGTCTTATCGAAGGGTAACCATTTAGTATTTCAATTAACACAATGATCTGAGATTTCACGTGGCAGCAACCAAAGCAACAGCCAAATGGTTGCGCAATTAGCAGGCACAAGTGCGGACGGACACCTCAGTTCCCGCCTTTAGACATTGCTTTGTGTTTACTTTTTGTGGGTGCTGGATTAGGATACGGGTTCAGCGGCGGCAGCAGCGAATCCGGCAAATTAGTAGAAACAAGTGTGAACGTAAGTGAGCAAACAAACCGTTGGCCGATGTGCCTTATTAGCGACATTTGTACCGGAGCAGGACTTTCTTTTGGGGGAGGAGGGTTCATGGTGCTGGTCTACTTGTAGTTTATTTGCTCTAGCGTTGAGACAATGGCGGACATAGTCACATTACATCGAGGTTCTGTGGCACAGCTACTCACTTGTATTTGCTTTAATTATATGAAATTAGCGAATGCTGCGAAAATTGCATTTTATCCGAGTTTTCAAAACTGCTGGAGCCCGGAACTCCCACTGGCTAATAAATCACTGACTGGGCTTAGAACAAATGAGCCAGCAATGTTTGGGGCAACAAAAAGTGCAAGGATAACAAATTTTCGCTAGCGGCAAACTCAATCAAAAATGCATCTCATAGTTACAAATGTGCCCTGGCAGCATGAAAAATGCTTGGCAATCCTTGGCCAAGCTACTCTGTTGTACTTGTATTTAATTTTGTTGCTCACTACAGGCGCAATTTTTACCTGTCGAAAATTTCCCGCAGGACGAAGTTGACTACTCTCATATGTGTGGATGGTTAGTAGTGTGGCAAGTGCAAAAATTGCACACTCATGCATGTTATTGCCCGAGAGCTGAGCCTAGGCCAAGAGCCACAACAATCACGTATAGTACATGCCTATACATTATACTATATAATATATATATAGATATATGTACTCGCGTATATATAAGTGGATGAGACACCCACGGCAGCTGTTATGACTGTGCTAGGTTACATAGCACCGTATTTTGGCCTGCCAAAAAAGAAAATTCGAGAAGAAAAATAACAAAATTTTCAATTTTAATATTAGTAGCTGATGGCGCCGCCAACTGTTTGCCGGAGCACCACGATTTAGTTGAGTTACTGCACAGTGGTCCCTGTCAAAAATATTCCACCTTTAGAAGAATAAGCATAGTAATACCCTGCATACGTTTTAAGGCACTTAGCGAACTAAAAGTAATGTAAGACAGAGAGTTCTGTCATCTTCAGAATAAAATTGGTTATAAATGTACCAATAGAAATTATAGTATAATTGAAATAAATTTTAAATTAGTTTTCACAATATTTTAGTGATGGTGTGGAAAAAAGCTACTTAGATTTTTTAATACATTTAATTGCTTTCATGAGATATCAGAAAGTGTAAGACATTTTGCTAAAAACTTCATTTCGATTTTCCACTCCATATCATATCCTTCAGAAATCATGGGAAATCCGTTACAAGAAGATCCATTTATTTGCATAGATTCATCTCAAAAAATAATGCTTTCGTTTGAAAGGTCTTTTGGAAAACGGCAAAGGCATAAACTTCTGATTTCTTCTTCTTAGCTGAGAAATTCTAAGAAAAGCTTACTATGAATGATAACATGGACTTTTTTTAAACAAAGTTTTTAATTTCGTAGCGTAATCACATAAATGCAACCACTGTGCACGGCCAGAAACGTGTCCTTGGCTTGCCAAATGAAATTCATAGCATACTTTTTTGGGCACCCCATGCTTATACGTATTGGGTTTGCAGCTGCCTCCACTCTCCCACTGCCTCCTCTCTCACTCTCTCTCGCTCTCTGGTTATGACTATTTGCTTGTTACTATTATTGTTATTGTTGTCATCTCTCTATATATTATTTTATGGCATATTCATATACATAGTTTTTAAAAGTACGCTCACTTTGGCTTACATGGCTCGTTTGTTCAACTGTGTCCCTAACTGGCTGCAGCTGGCTTCTAGGCCAGCATAAAATAAAAAATAAAAGTCGCTGCAATTTTAGTGACCAGGCTTATGTGTTCCAGTAGGTAGTATCTACGTACGTGTATCTGTCCAAGCACCCATGATTTATGAATGAGTAACAAACTTGCAGCCGTATAGACTTGGTCAGCGCAATCGAGTAACGTCGACGTCGGCGTCATCGTCGCCGCCGGCAGCGACTTCTTTTCCTCTTTTTTTACTTTCTATTTTACAGTTGCGTCGTTCAAGCCATACTTTATATTTTTATACCCGTTGCAAAAAAAATTAAGATGGGCATATTAGGTTCGCCCAAGTGTAGGCCTGAGGACAGTCTTTATAGACGAATAGCGACTGTTGTTGGAAAATTCTACATTTTAATGAATGTTTTTTTGGATGCTCATAGAACTAGGTGCAGGCAATATTGTATAATATCACTCATAAACAGTTGGAATGTTGATATTTACAATAATTTACGTACATATATCCAAATAATTTATTTATACTATAACAACATCGAATATTAAGGTCCGAAGTGGAGTGCAAAGACGAATCTTAAGAGAAAATTGTTTGTTTAAGGCTTTAAATGTAATAAATGATTTAATTTTAATGAAAAGTAACAATTTTTCAATTCTTATTTTATTTATTTTATTACTATTCTTACGACGAAGATATACGCTAGGAAATCGTGATTTTCGACCACGGTGCAATGCCTTGACCTTGACGATCAGTAAGCGTTAATTTAACTCACATCCAAGGCTAAGGGTGTGCTGGTGAGCAAAAGAGAATATTTTCTTTTTTAAGCTCTTAATGGATTGTTTTTTCATTTAGAAGCCATAAATTTTTTTCGAAGGTTAATTCTTTTGAATAATTCATAAATTTGAATGTAATCAACTAATGTCAACAAAGTAGAAATAATATTGTTAGATAAAAAGTCTTTCCATGAGGAAAGAGGATATTCAAGTCGGCTAATCTGTGCAATTTGTTTTCAACATCTTTTGCTGCTCCGAAGTTCCAATGGCCACGTAGCTTCAACCCACTAGGAGCTGCTCGGATCGATAAAATGCAATTACAGGCATATCGCAAGTGCCAGTGTAGGCCAGGCCGTAGCAGGCAGCAGCAGTCATGGCAGTATTATTTGTTAAGGGTATGGGTTTTCGTGGCAAAGGTCGCACAATGTCCAACTGTACAAAAAAAAGTCGCCATCACAGTTACGGTTACCAAGTAGTTGCCGGGCTCCCCCTTGCTGTCCTGGCATTCGAGGCGTACATCTACAACTAATACCCTTTGATTAACGACACACATTTTCTATTGACTCTGAGCAAGCACCAGGGCCATTGACAGTTGTTGGTGTCGCTGTTGTTGTTGTTGTTGTTGCTGGTGTTGGTATTGTTGTGCTCTTCTTGGGTTGGGTCTTGAATTGTTTAGCAGTTCTTGACTGTGAAGTTGGGCAGTTGGTCGTCTACAATAGCCAGCCCATTGCATATTTTATTATACTATATGTATATATGTACTCATACATGGGTATTGTCTATATTGAGTATTCACGGCTGTATTATTTACAAAGTACCCCTGGCAATCCACGCAATTGCAATTTTGCAAAATTACAATTATAACTACATGTCAATATCAAAACTACAAAAAAATAATAAATGCAGCTGTAATTAGACGAGTCCTTAGATTTGAATTTTTAATAGGAATTTGTTTTGAAATACTATGTTCCAAAAATGTTAAACCTTGTTCTATTTAAAGCTATTAATAATTGCGGCATAAAATTTTGACACAATTTTATGATGAAATTCACATTGAGCTATGATTTTGTAAAAAAGTCTAGAAATGCCTCTACCTGCTGAAAATTGGTGGACCACAAAAGTAACCACTGTTTTTTATCGTGTGCAAATCGGGCTAAACTGTTTGAATGAAGTCTTCGCGGGTCTGAAAATGATAGCACGCAAACCAGATTTGATGGACCTTCTGCCCACGCCTACTTTTATCGCCATCCCATATAAGGCCACATTGCGTATACGCAATGCTTAACACTCTGATTGCTTATTGCACACTCGGAATTAAAATAAAAGGGGCGGCAGCGTACCTTCCTACTTACATCCATGTGGGTACCACTTAGGGATACGTTTGTAAAGAAGTCAGTGCAATTGTGGTTATTCAGACTCTCAATGTTAGCTGCCTATGTATGGTTACCTCAAGGTATTTCGCTTCGCCTATTAGGGTGAGTAGTTGGCTACCGCAGGTGAGTTTTTTTTGGAGCTCAAAGTTCAGTGTGGAATGTGGATGGGTTCAAAATAACATTCCACCTGCGAGTCCACATCCACCTTTCAGGTCGGCTTATAATTGAAATCACTTATAATCCAGCCTGAAAGAGCTCCGTTTTTTGACGAGACACACACTATAATTTCCCAAAAACCAATCTTCCGGAAAACATACCAGTTGCTTGGCTACGCGGACGATATAGACATAGCTGCATGCAAGCAGGCCCATTTATGGCAAGCTTTCCCGGCCATAGAAAAGCACGCCGGGGAAATGGGTCTGAAGATAAACGAAGGCTCACCTCTATCAAAAACAGCACCATCGAAATTAAACGCAGTTTCGCGTTTGGCTTGAGAAAGGTATTCCGATTAAAAACAACACCTCGAAGAATGAAGATAGAAGTGCCCATGTCTATCTACGACGCCGAAACCAGGGCTATGATGAGGAGCTATAAAATGTTTTCGAACGAAAAATTCTGCGTAGGATTTTCGGTCAATCTGCGAGAAGGGCCAATGGAGGCTACGTTTTAACCACGAAATATACGGTCTATACAATAACATAAAAAATTAAACAGCAGAGATTAAGATGGCTGGGGCATGTGCATCGAATGCAGGAGAAATGCTCCACGCGGCGTGCTCTGTATAGCGACCCAGTTGCCGCTCGATGTCGTGGTAGCAGCGTTGGTTTGACGCTGTACAGAGGGATACAGATGCGTTGGGCATCCGCGACTGGAAAAACAAAGCGGATAACAGGGAAGAATGGAGGCGAGCGAACCAGGTCTTAACCCACATCGGGTTCGTGGCGCCATAGAAGAAGAAGTTCATGATATATTAAAGAACATACTTCAAAGAATTTTTGGGTATATACACAACACATGTATTTCTAATAAAACAATTCACAATAAATACATTTAACGAATATGTAGCTGTTACTTTACACTATTTTTTTAATAACACAAACTTTTTTTTTTATTATTTATTTAAGCTTTTCCGCTAACTCGAAGCTATAGCCACGTTTTTCTTTACATGACCAGCTTATTAAATTTTTTTGGTTATTATGGGAATGTACCATAAGAAAATATAACTTAACTTTTTCCGAAAATGAGCTGAATTGCCAGTGTAGAATGTTAGGATCAGTTTCGAAAAACCTAAAGATATCAACTGATTAAGGAACAAGGCTAAATCTATTTCTTCCGTCGTCATTAATCATTTGGTTTATAATTTGTGAGATCATGACATATCCCATAACCAACCGTTGACAAGAGTGTTTACAACCAAGAGTTATTACAACCGAGTTTGAACGGGAAATATACAATTTTGGCCAATTCGGACCGTTTTAAAGTTAAGCTGCCTTTTTTGTTTTTATTGCCATTTATATACATACATAACTGCATTTGCAAAGGCCTCCTCCGGTGTCCAATTAAGCGAAATGGTTTTTTTTATTTTGATCTTTTTTTTCTGTGGCTCTTTCGAGCTCTTTCGTTGTGCACCCTGCTTATCTCAAAAGTATGCTACAATTTTTTTTATTGCCACAACCAAAAATCATGTTTTCCTTATTCCCGTGTGCGTAATTTGGCGCAATGTTAACAATGGGCCGTCATGCCAATGGCCCCCCGTAAATCCTCTCTATATGTATATATCCGACGCCTTCCATTCTTTTGTCCAACTCCCCGAACAGCGCAAAGTGCAGCAGCGTGTCCTTGTTCGTGGTATGTTTGCGCTGTGCTGTTAAAGCCAAAGATGCAACTGTGGATTGGTTACTACCAACCAAATTCCATCCAATATGACTCTGCTGGGCAGCAACTATTGACGCATTTGAGGGTAGTGAGGGTTGTGCGGATGCGCTGGAAGCCTGATGTACACCTACATGGCATATATGCTATAGCAGAACCTAATTACTTTTGGACATTGGCAACATTGTTAGAGCCCGCATGAGTGCCTCTGTGCATGAGCATGTGTGTCAGTGTCCGTGTCTGTGTCTGAGTCTCGGTCAGACTGCCAAATGTGTGGCCATCAATCTTAATGTGTCGTGTCTCAGGTTGCTATGTCAGATGTCAATGCGACTTGGCCCCGGTCTTGCCATGTGGCATGCAGCACTGGGGCATCTGGTAGGTGCACACGCAATGTAAAATTCGGCGCGTCATTTAAAACTTTAATAAGCGAAATTGACAAGCAGCAGCAATCTCACTTTAAACGGGGCCAACTCCTGGGGAAACTTGGGGCACTCGTGCGCAGCTGAGCTACAGCTTCAATGGCCAACGGATGTTCGCTGGAAATTTAAGCCTTTCTTTGCAGCAGTCCTTGCCATCCAATTGTGTATATACATATCCTACCTATATGTGTGCATGAGAGGTGTGTATGTGTATGTGGGGTCCTTATATCCGGTTGCATTCCAACAGCCAGCAAGGTAATCCTTTTTTTTTGGGTCTACATCCGCTAGCTAGCCATTTTAAGAGCAACCAAGCAGCTAACGTTTTAAAACTGTATTAGCTGCTCATACATTTACACACTCACACACACACACACACGCAAACTCGCCCACATTTATACACATGGCAAATGGCGTATGTTCGCACACACTTCCGGCCATGTCGTGTATCGTTAAAGGCAGGAAACCAGCAGCAAGGGTATAACTATGTTATATATTTTTCCCTTTAGCCAAAAATTCTGTGTGTGTATTTTATTGTTGTATTTGTGTACATGTCGAAATCAGTAAGAGAAGCTAAATAAGGCTTAGATAAAGTTGAACACAAACTGAATCTTTTAATAACTATAAAATAAATCGTTATTTGATTTAATTTGTTAGAGATGTTCATTTAATGCACGTTCCGAATACTAAAAGAACGCCCACATCTAGCAATTGGCCAAAGAGAATTCAAATGGCATGTGGTGTGTTAATTGAGATACCTTTAAGATGGATGGTTTAAAAAAGTCTTTTCGTATTGTCAGCTTCTCGAAAACCAATAGAATTGAAGCATTCCTAATATGCGTAAGATTTTGGAATGAACTCGTATTTTTCCATATATAGAACATTTAAATGGACCTTTTATAGTTAATTTTCATCACAAAATAGAGAGAGAACTTGTAAAAATTACTTTTCACGGTATTGGATAGCTGGGACACCAATAATTGGGAATTGGTGGGATACCCTTATATATGTTTCATTTGTGGAAGGACATTAATTGAGTTTAATTGAGTATTTCTGATTATTGAAAATATAGATTTATCGTTTTAAAATAAGTTACCACTAAGGGAGTATTTGAATTTTTCCAATTTATGTTTTAAATTTTGTATATTCTAAGGACATCTAAACATTGTTGTACCTTTTAAATAAATTAATTAATATAAGCGTTATATCGAGAATCACGAGAAGTTTTCGATTCCAGACCCCCCAAAAGATGAAAAAATGAGTTGGCATCGAGCTCTGATTCACTTCAAAGTAAAAACCTCCTAAAACCAATTACTGAATTTGCGCCTAATACGAATAATAAGGTGCATCCTACATAGTTGAAAGTCGTCTTATCCGCATAATATGGTGATTAATAATAAAGTAGTTGCCACAAAAGGGATGATGGAGGGCTATGAGAACTGTTAGTTCAATCGACCTGCGTAGTGACTAAAAGTACATTTGCATCTGTTTGGGATAGCCGTAAAGTGTTTTATTTGCTTGAGGACTTGTCTAATTTTTTTGCTATTCATCATCTTAAATGCCGAGTTCTGAATTGAAATGTATATTTGCAATGGTAAACCATTTATTTTCGCGAAAAACGAAAATAGCTGGACGAAGTAGTTTTGATAAATTGGAGACGATAAAACTGCGTCTCCAATGTATGACCCAGAAAACAATCTGATAGTATTTGTACAACTGTAGATAGATGCAAATAAAAGTACATCAAGAGAAGAAAATTTTCAACAAGTACAGAAATATGAAAACACACAAAAGTCTAATTTAAAAGCTGAGACTTTTGACCAAATCGATATAATTAAATTTTAACAGGTGTATCAAAGCATCTAGAATATTTCCAAACTAGCAGTCACGTTTATCACGCAGCTTGGGAACGATTGGTCTTTGCTTTCGAAGTTGCAACTATTATGGTCGTCTTTGGAACATTTTATAGCTCGATAATGCCATACAACAGTTATAGAGAGAATAATTAAAAAGTCACCTTTGTTTTTGTAATATAAAAAAAGGGTCTGTTGTTAACTTACCTCTGTGCCGATTAGTCTGCTTGTCAAACATCAACATGGCATCTTCAATCTGTAATAAATAGAGCAAAAGAAAAAAATATATATAGTAAATTCCGAAATATTGCAGCATTTAAACTAAGTATATTAAAAATTTGTTAAAACTTTTATAAAATGTAAGTCAATTAATGAACGAATAAACGTCATCGTTATTGTGCCCAAAAGAGTGGCAAGGGACATGGAATGCAGAGTAGGTTCCAAAGAGACAAAACAGCTAATTGCAGCGACAGTGGCTCACACAGACACACACACAATGGGACACACACACATAGACATTGCCAGTGGCTGAGTGCAAAAGTTTTGGCCATTATGACGCTAAGGAACTTATAATGATAGTTCTTCTCTTGACTGACTACCAAACTGTAGCGTAACAAACCAACTATGCAACTAACTTGGCTTAAACTCGAACTTGAGTCGCGTCTTTTCTTTTGATTGCATTGACTTTGAAGTTGTGGGTTGGGGTTAGGGGTTGGGGTTGGGGTTCTGTGGCTCATTACTGAAACTTGGCTAAATGATGCATTGATTGACTAACTGATTGACTGAATGATAAACTGAACACTGATGGTTGTTAATTGCTGCTGCATTGATTTGTCTTTTGATATTTTAATTGATAGGTTTTTGTAGTGTGCACCCTTCTCCACCTTCTCCCATAACAAACACCGAGAGAAAGGAAGAGAGGAGGAGAATGAGCTTATATAAGAGTGAGAAAGTTTTTGAAGCAAACTATGCTAATTGCATTGCTTGTCAAAAGTTGGCAGTTGTGGCCTTTAATGAGCTGCCAACCAGTTGCAACAGCTTGGAATTGACCGGGCCTAGACGAAGTTCCTTCCTCTTAGCCTCCTTACCACACTGTTTCTCTCTCTCTCTCTCTTTCTCTCTGGACTGAGCTACTTATGGCCATTGATTAAGCTTAATCAATGCGCTTAAGGCAAGTTGCGCCATAGTAATTAAAATGCACCATGGCATGACCTTATAAAAATTAATTAAACCAACAGGCAGCGGCTATAACACACAGAAGCAACAGTGGCAGCAACAGCCAAAGCGTTGTTGCAACAAGCAACAACAACGACAACGACAACAACAACAACAACATTGTTTTTCAATTAACAATCAGCAACAATGCATACAATGAAATGAAATACAGCAATAACAACAACAACAACAATGCGAAAATGAGCGAAGGTTACATGCGCGAAATGAGACAAGAATTACCTGGAGAGAGGGTGAACGAGGAGAGCGCGAGAGGAGTGAGTCAGTGAGTCAGTGAAAGAGACAAAAAGTGAGAGCGGGTTAAACAGGTTGGTTGAGTAAGGAGGGTAGGAGGGGTGTGGGTGTGTTTTTTTGTCTGCAATTGTTGTTGTTAATTAAGCGCGCAAAAGTTTTGCAAAACAATACACAAATATACGCACAAACACTGAAAGAAAAGAGCACCAAGTTTCAGGTGTCAATTATTAATTAGAAGGTCATAAGGTTCCTTTAGATAAAAACGAGCAAAATATTCCCATGAGATAAATTCTTCGCTCTTGGAAGCTTTAATTTGTTGAGGATAATTTATTTAATTCGTATTTTGACGAGCTAATCTTATGTATGCGGTATTGATGGTTTATTTAGTTAAAATTGGTTGGTACAAAGAGTCCTAGAACTTTTTAATTCTGGGTTGCTTCACTTCAACTGACTCTTTCTTTAATTACTGCTGTCTACTGATGTCCGTGCTGCCAATTCCTCCTAACCCAATTTACATTGTAGTAATATTAATAATTTTAGAATCTTTCTTATATCTCAAATTTAAATATAATCTCTATTATGCTCTATTATTTGTTATTTGAATTATTTACAACTCCCGAATATGTGTTGCTTAGTTTTTCTCAGTGCATTACCAAATACAGCTTTACAGCAAGAGTTGGCCTGCTTTTAATGGCGTTTATCGTTAATTGTCAATGGCTACGTGACGCAGTTGTACCCCGCCCACTTTTCAAACGCCCACAAAATGGCGCACTGTTGTCATAATTACCGTCCAGCAGCGCGACATCCTGGCAGCCCGGCAACCCGCACGACAGTCTCATTATGAGACCACAAACTTTAATTCTATTAGCAAACGTTAAATGTACACCAAGCAATTGTTGGATTCTATGGGACTTAACTAGAATCTGGGCAAACTAACAAGCAGAGGCGGGTACGCGCTTAATTTTATTTAAATCTGAATTCATTAATTCGTCATAATCCCCAATCATTGCAGCTGGCGAACTTCAAGAGAGATGTATGGAGTGGGCAGCTCCCTGGCTGGAGAACTTCAAAAAGCCATCAACGACAGACGCGGCATAGCACTCCAACTACTGCGAAGCTGGGGCTGGAGCTGGAGCTGGAGACGTAGTCGTAGTCATAGTCAGGCCGTGCTGGACCTCTATATTCATTTTGCTCAATTTGGGTACAAAAATTTTTGCTGTGCTTGGCGTCGCTTCATTATCGTAATCGTTATATAAAACAGAACAGAGCAGACACAACTTACACGCATTTGTCGCTGTGTGTATGTGTTTGTTTTTATGTGTTTTTGTTGGCATATAATGTTGTAGCAGTGTGCGTGTATGTGTGAGTGTGTGTGTGTGCTAGACGCCGCCAACATCGTTCAGAGTTTCTGTGCCTGACATTAATGAATGTACCAAAAGTGCTGCGGGTGATTTTTATTTATGCGCTCTCTCTTCATCTCTCGCCAAATCTCGCTTTCACACACACACAGACACACACACCCATATGATCAACTACCGCCTAAAAGTAGGCAACGGGCCAAACTTAAAACACAAGCCATCGACTGCTCGTTAAATCATCAAGTTGCTTGCCCAGCTCATCGTCATCTTCATCCTTAGCGTCAACGTCGTCATCATCGCCTTCGTCGTTGGTTTTGTTTCAAAGTCCCAAAGTCCTAACAGGATAATTTGCAGTAATTCATCTTGCTGCGTTTTTTTTTCTTTTTCTTTTTTTTTTTTTCGTTTTTTCCCCCGTTGGCCTACCCTTTTCGGAGGAACCTTCCTGCCCCACAGCAGCATACTTGATTGCGACAATTTATACGCACATCGTCGACAAACTCGGCAGCTGACATTGGCAGCGCGTTCATCTCGTTTCCCTTGGCCCCTCTTCTTCTCTTTGCCGCGGCTGCTTGACAGGCTTTGGTTTTGCCTTTGAGGCTGCGGTCGAGAGTCCCGTCCAAGTGGCGTAGGTTGCGTTAACTTGAACCGTTTGAGTGGCAGATGGTTTGCCATATAATTCTTCTTGCTACTTATTTTGTGTTCTTCATTTATTACCCATTTTCAAAAAGACCTCCCCATACAGTGTTACTTCGTATAAGTCGATCGATGAAAACATCAAAGATGACATTAATTTGTGGGTTTTGTGATCGAACTAGGCCAAATTGTCCATTTGAAAGTTTTTATAGTGAGTCAAGTGATTTGCTTTCGTTTCGGATTTGATTCTGTTTATTATTCTATTGGGGAATTCTAGTTGTTGGGATGCAGTTTCGCCAGTTAGCGTAATAAACTTAACCTTCACCCGGTACCACCAAAAATTGACGCAAAAATGAATCGGATATCTGCATACAGTAAGTAATCTGGATTGATGGTGTTAGCCAAAAAAAAAACAATACGTTTAAAAATATTTTATAATATTATACAAAAGAAAGTTAATAAGCTTAATTTATGGAAGTTTTTGCATGGTTTTCTTAAGTCTCGAACCTTTTTTGTGGCCGCTACAAATATTTGTTAGGATAAAATTTCCTTAAATTAAAGAACTCTTGAGTTCGGCGGCAAGGCCCACTCGAATTTGATATTGATATGGGACTGCCTTTACATTCACGTCCAACCCGACATATAAAGTGGTCTACTCCACACTTACTTATATTTCATTTTAGCTTGTGGATAGAAAAAAACAACCAAATTTTTAGTTGGACGTGCGTCTTGTCTAGAATGCTTGACTGAACGACTGTCTTTTTGGACTGCAAGACTGACTACGTAGAACTTTCATACAAACATACATACTATATGTATAAACATACATACATATGTATATCTAGCTATGTATAGAGATATGTGGCTGGTTGGTAGCCTTTTAAAAACTTTTTGCGACAGCAAAAAGAGCTGCGAACATTTTTTTCTTGTTGCGCACAAATACATACATGAGTGTGTGTGTGTGTATGTATGATATATACATAAGCACTGCGTGTGGTTGAAATATAGATAAACTTTTTTAAGCTTGTATTTATTACATATTCGGCGGTAAGTAGAATTTAAGTTGCTTTTTGCTCTACAGCACACAAACACATATATCACTCATAGAGCACACAGCAAGCACACAAAAATTCACGATAGAGATGGGCGCACGTCGTGTTTTCGGGTTTCGTGAGAGACACGAATCAAGATCTAAGTGAGCACACTTTTGCATCTATAGCTATTATAGTTGCTTCGAAGTCAGTTTGTGGTATTGACTTGCAAATAACTAGTGCGTACCTGTCTATATAAAGGGGTTATTTAATTTGAAAAAGTTGAGTTCCTGTTTCTATAGTTTTGCTAAAAAAAAAATTAATAGAAGAACTGAAACCTTATAAATAGAGATTCAAAGATTCAAATACATTTCTATTTTTTCGCCCAATTGTGATTATTTTACCTTTGACTTAGTTTTGTTAAAATACTCTTACTGCTGATTTGTTGCTCTTTGTTTTTCATGGCATCAAAAGCAATGCACATATTAAATTCACAATTATTTGCCATAGTTTGCGATAAATCGCATAAATATTGTTTTTATTTTTGTTGAATAAATAATTCGATAACATGCTGATCCCATATATATACCTGTATAGCAGCGGTGGAAAAACTATTAATTAATTAAACTAAAGTCTAGCTTAGCGTTAAATAACATGAAGTGAGCGAGTTCACACCAGCAGGCGCTGTATGTTAACAGATCTTATATATATGTTACAATGTGTGTATTCCTACTATAGAATTTAATTTTTTAAATATTATCTGTAAGTGAATTTGAGCAGAGAAATTTCGCCTAAAATTTTGGGTAAAAATATAACTTGCTCATACCATATTATTACTCTTTAACAAAATCAAAAAACATGAAGTGTGAGCATTGTTTTGTGTTTTGCTGTGTGGCTCTTGTTTTCGTTCCATTGTAAAAAGCTCTGTTCTCGTACGTGTGAAAGCTCCTTCGCATACTTTTGCTTACTGACTGCCCACCGCTGATATATAAAATGCCCAAAAACCGAGGAAACACAAAAAAATTGGTTATTGCGTGTCTTTCCCTTATTTAAAGTTTCAAAACAATAAACAAACAAAAATATTTTTTTTTGGGTAGATTAGTTTATAGTACATTTTTGACAATAACTTTTGATATTTTTGTCGGATTGTGTTTTGACACACAGATGCAAATCAATACGACGCTTCGCGTTGTTAAATTTGAGATCATATAAAACATATAACATATAACATATAACATATAACATATAACATATAACATATAACATATAACATATAACATATAACATATAACATATAACATATAAACATATAACATAAACATATAACATATAAAACGGTTGAGCTTAAAACCTCGAAACTCTACTCCGGGTAATTGACACAATTTAATTTCCGAAATCCAGGTGTTCATACAGATGGACATGGCTTAATCGCTACTCGAGGTTATGAGAAGCATTTATGTATACATAAAGAACATGGGGTTCGGTACTCCTTCTAGTCCATACTATATTTCACAAATACCCAATAGCATACCTTTTGTATTTACTATAGGTTTCTAAAAATAAGAAACATGAGAGAGAGATTTTCAGCAAATAGAATGAGATATTCATGATTTGCAGGATAATAATTGATAATCGATTCTATTGTTTCTGAATGATGTACTCGTATACGTAAGTTACATTCATCTCTAAGCTAACCACACATACATGCACACAAACACCAGTTAAACCGGCGTATGAGTAATATGCACGGAGAGTGTGCAGTGAAGTGAACGTGAACACCCTTTATGTGACATTTGCTACTTACGAGAAAGAGAGAAAAGGGCACAAGAGAGCGAGTGCAAGAGCATGTGACAAATTTGCAATCAAAAACGCATAAATTGAAATGACTAAGTTGAAATTTATGCGACTGAAGCAGCGGCGTCAACAGCAGTAGAAGCGGCGGCAGAGGCAGCGACAGCGGCAGCGTTAATGAGCAAGTGAGTTCCAAATACTTAGATTTTGCTTCTGGGAGTAGGGCAAATCAAAGCAGAGACAGCGGAGAGAACATAGCTTAGTTTTTAGCATATCTGTCTGGCAATAAGAGATATATATTTTAATTAAAAAAGGATTTCATTTGTAATCCTCTGCTCAGTTTGTTATGCCAAACGCATCCAACTGCCGGTCCCGAGATTGCTGACTCGGCTTTACGCAATTGCCGTGCAAGCATGAATATTAAATTGAATGTTGCATATTGAACTATTATATAAGAATTTGTGTGTGTTTGTGTGAGCCAGTACATGTATGAGTGAGTATGTGTATGCATGCGTAAAGCAAATGTCAAATGATGAAAAAGCTTTTGCATAGTTGATTAGATGCTTCGCAGTTAAGAAGAGAAAGGGAATGACATGACCCAAGCGAGGGAGGAAAACGAAAGCTTAACAGATAAATGACACTAACCGAAAGCCAATTTAGTTGTAGCCTTTAGCTTATTTATTTTTTTTAGATATACCAATTTGGGAACTTACAGATCTTTCATTGGTTTAACAGTGTTAGCTCTGGGACATTTAGATGGAAATTTTAATGGAAATTAAAAAAATTCAATTTTTAAAATAAATTTGCATAAAAAATGCTAGCTTTAGTGGAAAAAAGTTAATGCTTCTGCTGCTAATAAAATAAATTAAGTTTTCCGAGAAAATAATTCAAGAATACTTAATAACTTTTAATACAAAAAAATGTAGCATCCTTTAAGCCTAGACTGCGGTGTATGTAACAAGCAGAAGACATTTTTAAAGACAAAATTTGCAAGAATTGTGGCTCAAGACTATGACAATGATACGTTAAAGAATTTCTTGATTGATGAGTGTTATAATTTTGTAATGGTTGCTGAGTGAGTTGAGAAAGTAAAACCATTTTTATTATATGTATGAGATTTTCTTCATCTCTTTATCGCCGTATGACATTCTATTCTCTAAACTAGATGGTAATTCAAGTACTGCCCAAGAACTCTCTATACTTGAAGTTACTTCGAACACTTCCCAAGCACCGAAGAGCTACTGAAATATCTAAATTGTGAGACAAACAAGCCAAACGCTTGGGCGTTTTGATACTTCGAGAATTGCTGTAATTTTCGAAATTAAGGAAAAGGAAAGAAAGTCCCTTTCGATTGTCAAGCTGGGATTGAGATCTTTTTAGACTCGAAAAAAACATTTTTTTTTACAAACTTGTGGAATTATTGTATAAAAAATAAATTTTCAATTATAACACTCAACAAATATTGGTATAATAGAAAAAATTTGACGAAAAATTCTAAAGAAGCAAGCTATTTATCAAAAGTATCTCTCAGGTTCTCAAATATAAAATAACTAATTAAGTTTAACTATTTATTGATAGAAAAATATAACAAATCCTACAAAAATATCAATAGAAATAATATAAATTCGTTTGAAACTACTGTTGATTAAGGTCAGCTTAATCAACTTTTATTGAAAACTGAGTGGATTTAATAAGTGCCAATTAATTTTTATGAAATGGTTCTAAATATGGTGGTCCAATTTGGTAGAAAATAATTCCATAAAATGTAAGTAGAAAGTAAAAAATGTCTCTCAATAGTTTCTACTTAGCATCTATATATTTTTTTTCTTAATTTTTGATTCATACAAGCATACATATATATTGTATAATCCTATAAGGTTATCCCTATTTGCGTACAATATGCTGGGGTTGCTACTTGTCATAATTTAAAATATTCTGAATCTTTTATGTGGCTTAAACTTTTGGAACTTACATACATAAGTAGCATATACGAGCCTACATATGTATATATGGAGAGCCAAGCCGTGCTACTAAAATTTAATTAATATTGATTTCGGATTTGAAAAGGTTTTCAGAGAAGCCACAGCTTACTCACACTGATACATTTACTATAAACGCTTATCCGGCACATTTTGTGGCAGACCAACAACTTGAGCGGGTTATATGCCATATAGGAAATGAAGATAATAATAAAAAAAAGAAAGTAGTAAGATGATGATGACGATGAAGATGAAAGCGGCGCACAATAAGCATTGCAACTTGGACTCTATAAAGAAGTTACAGCAGAGACGAAAGACTTGACTGTGCAGTGAAAAAGTTTTAATCTTTTCAAGCATAAGTGAAAGATGGCTGCGTTCATATGACAACGTTTATGGGGCTTTTTTCACGATATTTCAAAGCTGACAATTTGCTTATCGTTATATCATGACTTGGTTGGACCAGTGTCGCTTTTCTACAGATGCTGTTTAAATTTTGCATTTTGATTAATGGAAATCTGCCTTTTTTAATTGCTTATTAAGATAAACTACAAGAGTTGTCAGATATTGTCAGTTTGAAACTATTTCAGCTAGAAAAATAAAAAAATTGAAAATATATCAGAATTTAAGAAATTTAATTATTTCACCATAACGCATGCTTCAAAATGGCGTACGTTAAAGTCGGGCGCGGACTACTTTGGTATACCCTGTAATATTTTGTAAGGAATGGAAATTTTAAATTCTTCATGACTTCCATTATTTCCATTCAGACAATTTGTTAACCTGTTATATACATGGCTTCATTATAAGGAAATGATATCTCTTGATATCTTAGAAAAATAATAAAGAGTATACCTTAAATTCTTATAGGCTGATTTTTTTTTTTTCAGTCTTGGTTCTTCTGGCCGTTTCCATTGGGACGGATTGGGCTTTGGTTTCGATATCATAAACATATACCCGTGATTCGTCACCAGTTATGACCCTTTTGAGTAAATCTGGGTCGACGTTGACGTCATTCAACAGCTCGAGCTTCGAACAAATCGCTGACACACGTCTCATGCCCAAAACGTTAGAAAAAATGTTTTCACATTTTTTTTTACTCAGAACAGTTTCACCGTATGCTACTGTCAACATTTCAAGTGTTACGGACAGATGTTCGGGAAGAGTGTACCAACGCAACAAAATAAAAAAAAAATCGATAACCGAAATACGGTGCCCGCGAAATTTGAAAAGTCACCTTACTTTTAGAACTATTTTTTATTTTTATTTTATGTACTAAGTTGTGATATATATGTAATGGAAAAAATAATAAATGCATTTAAAGATATAATTAAGGCTCTTAAAAAAAATTACCCAAGTTATTGTATGATACAATTTTTTTTTAATTATGTACAAAAAAACAAGAAGTTGTAATTTAATATTAATAATGGCAATAAATGGTGTATTTTTATCGTCATCGAACAATATATCGACTTATCTTTAATACAAAATGTTTATTAAATTTAACCTTTTACAATGTATGAGAATTTTTATGATTTCATCTCTTCTACATTTTCCCCTTCTAGTCCATGTAATCTAATTTGGAACTGAGATCTTTCAATATCGATAATGCTGACTAACATATGATGATATTATATCACGATATTAGGTACCCATGAAAACACATTTCTATTTGTGATTGTTGGTGCATATAGTTTGAAGCAAAGACATCAGGTTGCACAGCTGCTCAATATTTTTACAGACATACATTCTAAGGATTTTTAATGGAATTGGTTTTAGCTTCATCTTGAGACTCTCTCTTGGCTTCCTTTAGATTTTGCATTGGTTTAAGTTTTACATATGTATATAAGTAAGGGTATGCATGTAGATATGCAAGTATATAACAAGTTTGGCCCGCTCGCAAAACAATTTTCGTTAATTAAAATATTTTCAATGTGTAGTTATATGGTCGTTGCTGCCCAGTTGCAGTTCCAGTTCCATGCCGGAGATACCCAAACCCTACTGTTAGAGACCAGCTGCGTTGAATGTGGTTGCTGCTTGCTGGTAACTGGTTTTTACTTGGCTCCTTGTACGCTGCTGCTGCTCCTGCTGCTAAGGATGCTCGAATTACAAAGCAAATTATAATTTCATGAAAGTTAAACGAGCAACTCTCGGCTGCTTTTGCTGCTGAGGGTCATAAGGCTTGTGCTTGTGCCGGGATCTGAGCACGGGTCTGATGCTGCTGGTCCTCCTCAGCGTGGGAGTTGGACGACTGCGCACTTGAGTGCAAAGGTGGCAGGCTACACACAGGTCGCAGAGCAGTCAGCAGTCAGTAATGGCAGCAGCAATGGCAGCCCAAGTTGCCCAACCCTGAGATTGTGAATTAAACATGTTGAGAATAAAGCGTAAAAATAAAAATAATAAAAATCCCAAAAAAAAAACAAAAAAAAACAGACCCCAAATGCAGAACGAGGCCGAAGTCCGGAAGCCTGGCCATGCCGAAAACGAATTCGAAAACTTCAGCCAAAGAATTTTTTATAGTATAAAAAAAATGTTCCTGTTTTTTCTTTTATTATTACTGTGCAAGTGCGAATTTATGTCTTCAATTATTCAACGCCTCATTTGTATGTCGCTCGCTTTGTGTGTATGGGAGTGACTGTGTGATTGTGTGTGTGTGTGTGTGTTGTCGCTGGACCAATGCTATGCTAAAATGGCAGCATGCATTTCCGTTTCCGGCCAGTGCAGTTGGGGCAGCATCACCAGCATCAGTGGCATGCATATGGCTGCACATGTGGCTGCCACACGGGCAATTGAAATTTCAACTGGCGCAAAAGTAATTCAATTCAATGGCAACCCTGGAGACGCAGTTCAAGAGGCAGCGGCAAAGTAAAAAGCAATTGTAGCCAGGACTTCTAGGATGGTGTCTATGAATACGTTCATGTGGTTTACGGCATTTGTAGCAAATTGAATATCTTGCATAACTTGTGGGTGGCAGAGGTAGAGCCAGAGGCAGAGACAGTGGCAGTGGCAGGGGTAAAAGCAGAGTGGCGGTACAACAATGTGAAGCAGCACTTCAAGCAACGCAACGCATTTAAGTTATTGTCATAAAAGTTTGAGTATGTTTGTTGTGACCTTTTGGAGAGGTACATACATTACATTAGAACATTTGTCATCCAAAGAAAATGAGAAAAACTGTGAAAATTCTCATATGCACTGTAAAAGTTGAAATTTATAGCAATGGCTGTCCTGCATATTTCTTCTAAGAATTTTCCAATTGGAACATTGTTTTTTTTTTTGGGAAAAACTATATTTTTATCTACGAGTTCAGCAATTGTATTGATTTTGATAAAAACCGTGAGTTACGTTAAAAAATCAATTTAAATATCAGGTTGATATGTTGAGGGGTGTAGAAGAAAACACGGGGAATCGATTCCGGGAGTCGATAAAATTTAGATGTGGATTTGTTCATTAGAGCCACATGAAACAGCTAACCAAAAAATTTGTGTTTTTAGGTCGCTTATTACCATGATTACGTACAGGGAGTTGAAATTTTTACATTTATTGCTATAACTTATTTTTGTCAAATTCGACAATCTACTGGGGCGGCGTGGCCCAAGATATTGACTTAATTCAACAAACTTCAACTTTTCAGGAAATACGCGCATCAGGTGGTAAGTTTTCGTATCTCTAGCTCTTATAGTCTCCGAAATGTTCGGAACATGGCTCAATCGCTACCCGAGGTTATCATGAACATTTTCGTACAAATCGTACAAAACTTGGGATCTGCCACGCCTTCTTTTGTCCGTTACATACATTGGACAAATCGAGTACACCGTTTGTACTTTTAAGTACAAAGTATAAAAATATAAATAAAAATATAGAAAGCCATTTACTCGTAGTTTATTGAACAGCTCTTCTGAGAAGTATTGTAATATTCTTTCAATTCCCTAACAAATTAGTTAATTTTATACAAAGAGAATACTTATTTCTTAATTAACGTTAATAGTTATACGCAAGTACAATGGCTTCAACCGGAAAGCTTGAATTCATGATTATATTGGATAGATGCTCCCTATTTTTTTCAAGCTATATGATAATTATATTTGCTAAAGCTTAAGATCGTAGAGTTATCATTAGTTCTAATATCTATAAATTCAAAAGTCGGATAAAAATAGTTTGCAGTGGTCATTAACATTGCTTTGCCTTTTGTATTACTTGTAGCTAGAGTATTTGAAATTCGTGGCTTTTTATTTATTTGCATTTTTTGGTTACTCTGTTGTCATTGCTTGTTTTTTTATAGCTCTCCTAACAATTTGCGCAATGAAATAAAATTGTATAAATGTTGCTGTTGTTGTTTTTGCTGCTGTTAGAAAGATAACTTTTATTCAGCCTTGTTGCATGTACCCGCCCCTCAGCATACCCCACCCAGCTCCAATTCTCACTTCACAAACCGCCCTAGTCCTGGCTGCCTTTGCTGCCTGCCAATTTGCAATTCTAATGTAATTTTTTCGCGAATCATAAGTTAGTCGCGCTTTATATATATATATATATATATATCTATCAGTATATGTGAGTTTGTGCATGTGTGTTTCCTCCAGAGGGACACTTTATTTTGAAGTTTTTCAATGTCATTATACGGCCGGTAGGTGGCGCAACCATTTTGACCAGTTGTTGAACCAAAACCGCCTACAAGGCGACTTTTTTTTTACGTATTTTCTTCTTTATTTTCCAATGCCGCTGCTCGTTAGGCCCAAAAACACAAATCGATCAGGCAACAACAATAAAAATACGTTAATTTAATATGCAAATAAAAAGGGGATTGCAAAGTAGCAAAAGAAATAACAACAACAATAACAACAACAACAATAATAATAATAATAATAATAATAATAAAAGGCATAGACAAACAATGGGCGCATATTTATTTGCATTATTTAGCATTTAAGCGGCACGCAGTGCGTAACCAAATTAAATAAACAATAATAAATAATGAAAAACAAAAAAGTTAAAATAAGAAAAAAAATAAACGCGCAATTCATTAAAAAATTGATTTTATTTACGAAAAGAAATAAACCCAAAGTGGCAGGATACGGAATTTTTGTGGGTCGCATATAGGCATGTTGCATGTTGCAAGGATTCCGAAGGATGGAGCGAGCGAGCGAGCGAGAGCAAGGCTAATAAACGCATGAAATTGCAGCAAAAGCTGTGCCAAGCACTTTGAAGCTTAGCCCAGAGTACAAACACACACATACATGTACACTATGTACAAGTACATAAGGGTATACTATACATAGTATATAACATTTATTGGTTTACTTGTTTACATGGCCAAGCTGTTCGTTTTCACACTCTTTTCTTATTTGCGTTCACAATTTTCACATGCATATGCAAGTGCTATGCTCTACTCTTTCGTTCCTTTCTCCTCTCTTTGTCCTTCCTACACTCGTCCGATGTCCTCGTCAAGTCGTGCATTTCCTGTTTGTATGAGTGTGCGAGTGCATGAGTGTGTGTGTGTGTGTGCGCCTGTGTGTGCACTTTAAGTGCACTTGTATGCGTTTTACTTGTTTGCAATGTTTTTACATCGAATGTTGATTGTACAAAACCACTGAACAAGAAAAATTAATTATACAAAAACGTCACCGCCAAACAGCTCCAAACTGTTGACCCAACCAACGTATTGTTGTTGTTGTTCTTCTTCTTCTTCTTCTTGTTTTTGTTGCCACCTACGAATACGCGATGTGTGTGTGTGCGTGCGTGTGAATGCGTGTGTATACTTTTCAGTGTGTGCAGGCAGATAAACGGAACTTGCCCTGATGCACAGATAGCAAACTAACCGCTGCATGGACAAACCAACCGATGGACAAACATACACATACACACACATACAGATAAGTAAAAGCACAGTAAACACTCGTATGGCTCGATAGTTCAATTACAAAGTTTTAAGCAATTTTTTTGTATATAAGTGACTGAGCCGATCTACCTTTTGTTATGCAGAAATTATGACGTCTTGGTTTCACTATTTATAAATCGAGAGCGCCGAAGGAATTGCCATGATCTTTGATTTGTTTGATTAGCTACTGTTTGTCCGTTTGGGAGCTTTTCTAAAACTATTTAGAAATAATTTTGGAATACGCTCAGTTATAGAAAGTTTTTACATTTTGTAGTTTTTTTTTCTTTTTGCAAATATTTTAGACATTTTTTGTGGAATCACTCTAGTTGAAATATTTTAACACATTCCCTAAATGTTTCAAATATTAAATTGCTCTTAAAACTTCCGCTTGTCTAAGTGTTTTAAATCTTTAATTTACAAGCTTCTACTGTATCTACACATACATATGTCCAAGCTTTTTCGTATTTATATTTAAAAACAAATTTACTATTCTAATGCATATAATTCATTATTATTCATATATTATTTAACGAATTGAGCATTAGCAGGCAAACAGACATTGTCATGGCAACCACAATGTTTAAAATGAAACTAATAAATCAGCCAAAACTGTTTGGCAGACATTTTAGAAACAAAAACTGAAGCCACGGCCTTTATACCTATACATAAGTACATAAGTATATATGTACCTACATACATATACATATATATTGGCCCGACGTAGCAAGTGGCAGCGAGTGTCCAATATATATGCAGCAGCTGTGCCTACAATCGTTCTCTATAAATCAAATTATGCAGACACTTTGTTTTTGTATTTATTTTTACTATATATTTTGTACGGCATGGCATAGCATTGTGTTGCATAAGCGCAAAAACCGCTTACAATATATACATATTGTATATAGTATTAAAAAAAAAATAAATTGAGCAATTGAAAGAAAATATAAATTGGAGGGCCGAAAGGGGTAGCGGAAATTAAGAGCAGGTATTATGCAACAATTATTTTATTGTTGCATTGAACGTTTGTTTTTAGCAGCTTTTAAGCAAATGCAAAATCTTGTTGCATACTTTTAAGCGCTGCACACGGTCACACAGATACTCACACACACACAGCGAAACTGTAGCCGCTGCGGGCAAAGCATTCGACGCTCACGTTTGTACGTGTTCAAGTGTGAAGCTGCCACTGCCACTGCCACGCCTCTTATGCTGCCTCTAACGCCCATCTCTCCCCACACTCTGTGGACTGCGGCAAGGTAATGGGCGGCAGTCATTGTGGGCGGCACAAATCGTCGCACACGCTTTTGCGAGTTTTTTGTTTGCAACTACTCTAGCCGACTCTTTTTAAAGCCAGTACTCATTGGGTACATCGATCGATGCTTTTTCAGATCGCAGAAGTAAGGAACACTTACATTTACCAATATCTGAATGGAAACGAATTTACCCGGTTACTCCCTTAACCCATATTAATATCCGATTTTCGGTTGAGTCAGAAAAAAAAAACTTAAAGTTAGCATAAATAGAATCTGACAATATGAATTATGCTTTTCCATTTATTCCATTTTTCATTCCACTTGCAACAAAACATTCGGTTTCAAAGTGAATCCGAATAAATTGTTCTGATTGGGATTCCGGAGCATGCCTGTAAATGTTATCAGGTTACAACTTTTAAGGTTATGCCTTACAACAATACTTGGACGCGATATACCTTTTTTTTTTTTAATTCTCCAATGGAAAACTGCAAGCTAAGAGTGCAGGGTATCTAACAGTCGTCTACCGACTCGAAGTTATCACAATTTATTTTTTATTTTCACATTTTCTCTTTGGTGTTGGACGGAAACTGCGTTTTAGCATTTTTCTATGGCATTGCATTTAGATGTTGTTCTCGGCTTTTGTTGCATGTTCTGTGTGGGTGTGTGTTTGTGCATGTGTGTGTGTGGTGCATAGAAATGCTTAAGCAACCAACTTAGCAACAACAGGCAGTTGCAGCTGCAGCTTCAGCTGCCACTTCTATGACTTGCCACACCCACTGCCCCGAGACTGCTTGCGCTTCCTGTTTCCTGGTTTGCCAACGGGCCAAAAGGAACTTTTTATTTCAAGCAGCTAACGGAAGTGTTGCTGCTAAGAAGTAAGCAGAAAGCAGAGACTTTTATATTTGCAACTTCTACGCTGTGCTAGTGTGAGCGGGTGTGTGTATGTGTGTGTGTGTTGCATGCTTAAGGCAACAGCATGGCAAGTTGATGACAATGACAATAACTGTAATGAAACTGAGATAAGCAGTGGCTACAACAACAACAGCAGCAACAACAACAACAACAACAAGTGCAACATTATGCATATTGCTTGTCTTGGCCACAACAAATTGCATGAACATTTGTTGCAAGCAAATTGCTACACTTAGAATTATCTAGAATGTTGCACAAATCGGTTGTAAAGCGGCCACAAAACGGATTTTGAACTGTAGATAATAAGTTTTTGAACAGAAGTATTTGTATATATTTCCTTGCTATTACACAACAGCTTAATTGGAGAACTAAATTTAATAAGTTTTTGACGAGATAATAAATAAATTATATGTCTCAGCCATAATTTTATAACAGGATTAGTTAAACCTCTCTAAATAATTAATATGATTATTTTATTTACTTGATTTAATTGAAATGAATCAGCTAGACCGAAAACATTCATGAAATTGCTTGACGCGTTTAGGGTCCCTTCCATTATCAATAATTTTGTGACATAACCTAACTTTACGTTCTTTTGCTTTAACTAAGAACGTAATCTAGCACACCAACATAATAATTTTAATAAACCACTGCGCCGAACCTCTTTAAGTGGATAAATACAATTTTTGTTTTTAATCTATTGCAAAATGACAAGGAACCGGGAAAATTGTTGATTAATAGATTTAAGATTTAGATTTAAGTCAAGTCTACATACAATTGGACACATAAAAATAAATAAATCAAAAAGATTCAAAAGATAAACAATCAGCAATTGGCGAAATATCTTGGATCGGAACAAAACTGTTATTTTTTAAGATTTGATTATAATTGTGAACAAGAAGTAATAGTAAAATCATAAATTTAAAAAAACAAAATAAAAACACAAATGCCGAAATTTTCGCATATTATTGAACTCGAAAGTTTTATGTCGAAAGGTTAGAAATGGGTTGCGAATTGGGTTTGAAACGGTGAATCTTTGAAATGTCATCTTTGAATATCGCAATTTTTGAACATTAGTGAGCTCGAAAGTTTTCTCTAAAGGGTTATAATCAGGTCTCGAATAGGTTACAACCTCAAAATAGAAACTTTCTGTAATTTACCGCAATGCTCTGCCAAAAACTGTTCTAAGCCGGTTGCAAATAGTTTTTGTATCGGAATAATTGGGACTTTCTATAAATGCAGCCATTTCCACATATTATAAAGAAATCAAACATTTTGGCTACACTTTAGTGAATACAAGAATATGTTTTGAAACGGTTATGCCAATATAACAAATAGCTTTAAAATTGTAAACTTTCTATAAACAATACAAGCCAGACTACTTGCACAGAAAACTGCAAAACGTCTCTGTGCAGCAGGGAACATGGCCCTTGCGGACTATATGACACCAATAAGTAACTTCTCCAAAATAGTCACTCTATGATGACAGGAAAATCGGCCTCAACCAACGAGCCATAAAAATTTTCACAGACGGATTCTGAATGGTATCCGGCGTTGGTGCCGCGGTATACTGTATAGACCACCCATGGAGGTCCACCTTTCAACTTACCGGACAATTGTAGCATCTTCCAGGCGGAGGTGTTCGCCATTAGGAAGGCGACAGGACTAGCGCTCGCCCTAGAGCAGCGCCGCATAAATATTTTGCTGACAGTCAAGCGGCAATCAAATCCATGATAGCTTTCAGCATCAATTCCAAAGGTGTACTGGCAAGCAGAGACACATTAGATAAACTAAGCAAGATTCCATTAAGGAAATATACCACGGAGTAGAATAAGTCGCTGTAACCAGATCCGACAGAAGATGGTACAACAAAACGAATTGCAAGATAGCTCGCACTATGTGGAAGAAAATCAGTATATTCTGAAACTTCCAAGATGAAACTTTAGACTCACAGTGGGCATATTTACTGGACATTGCCTGACCGCAGCTATGCTAAGAAGCTAGGCTTTACCAACAGTGATGAGTGCAGGAAGTGTTGGGAGACAGTGGCCAAATAGACACTGAAGCACCTCATCTGCCGCTGCCCCGCCGCCTTATGCGCTTCAAGATTAAAATATCTAGAAAAAACCTGGCTTAATTTACTGGAAGAGGCACCCGACAGGGCACCTCAAAAGCTATTGGCGTTCGCCAAACAGACGCGCTTACTCGACGACTAACGTGCATCACCCGCATCCTCCAATTCCATTAAGGACTATGCAGTCTATATGCGACTCCCCCCAGGGTTCAACAGGAGTAACCTATAAGCAATACTGCAGTTTGCGTATATTAATAAAGAAAGCAACTGTTGTGGCTTAAAGGAATATGAAGCGGTTGTGAACAGTGTTTCCATTTTAGCTTGCTTATACCTAGATCTCTAGATCTATTTTAAAACTAAACCGGTAATGCCCCAAAATGGCAACCATCTATATATTGGGCATTTTGCAGTTATCAGTGCTGCCAAATCAACGTAATATTGATTGCCTGCTGCATAATTACCAAGTTGCCCCTGCATTTGGCAAACCCAAACACTGACGTCAATCTGTGTGCGTCCTTCATCCTCACCACGCCACCATTTTAAAGCACACACAAACACACACACTCGCACACTCACAAAGTGTTGGGAGCTGTTGTTAACTGTTGACACTGTCGCTCAGAGCCCAAAAATATATTTGTCAACTCAGGAGGAGTATTGGGAAGATGGAGAGCGAGCTCGAGGAGTGGAGAACTGGAGAACTGGGTTCCATCATTGTCGCCCACGCGGCGTACTTGTTTCGGCGAGTGATTTATTTGACTGACAGTTTTTTCTGCGTTGATTGCATCGTAATCCCAACATAATGAGTACTGTTATATTTCATGGCCTCTCTTTTCTTCGCTTTGCCTTTTGTTTCCTGCTGCCGTCTTTTGTTTTTGGTAGCTTGTCCAAATGAAGTAGACAATTTTTCAAAAAAAAAAAAAGCGTTTGAAGGGGAAATACGCTCGGAGGCAGCAACATGCGGTATGTTATGTATGTGGCACACGTAGTGCTTGCTGGCTCAAGCGGCCACTTGAGAGCCTTGAGAGCAAACGTTGCTCAAATTTCGATAATTTGTTTCCGTCCCCAGCTAGCCAAGCGCCACATGTCGCCACACACTCAAGCAATTTGAATTATGTATGTTTCAAACTAAAATAAAAATATGACAGGATTGGAATATTTCGACTTGAAATTGAGTGTAAGTTTGTTTGGCAAGAAAGGTAGTTAAATTTAAGATATGGAACGGCATGTTTAGGCGGAACTTTAGGGCACTACTGCGGAGTGCGTCCGGAACTGGCAGCCGCCATTGTTTGTGCCAGAGCTTTGGTAGAAGCAACAATGTATTGCTGTGTCCGCACAAAATGGTTATGGCGGACAATTCCAGCAGCAGCAGACAGTTCATGAGCAGAGGTCGTGGATTTCGTGCATTAATCCTTGGGCCGCCAGGTGGTGGCAAAGGCTTCATATCCCAGATGATAGTCAAAAAATACAATGCGAAACATATCTCAACCGGGGACAAGCTGCGAGATCACATACTCCGCGGTACAGAAATTGGCAAGATAGCGGAGAATTATATCAATCATGGAAAACTAGTGCCGGATAAGCTTCTAATATCTATTGTCAACTTGGCTGTTTGCGAGGCCGTGGACAAGAGGCAGTACTTTATATTAGACGGTTATCCGCGCAATCGAGAACAGGCCATACAGTTGGATCGTGTGGTTGTACTGGACTTTGTGCTGTATTTAAAGATGTCGGCACGTACAATAATGGAACGTCTTCGAAATCGTATGGTTCACTTGCCCTCGGGTCGTGTTTACAATAAAGGCGCAATGGCACCCAAAGTTCCCGGTCGTGATGATATAACGGGTGAGCCTTTGGTGCAACGTCGCGATGACGATCCCAAAGTAGTATTGAACCGACTAAAGCTGTATGATAAAAAAATAGGACCGGTTGTAAGGCACTATGAGAAAAAGTACATTTTATATCCTATACATGTGCGACAGCATGAGAGTCTTTGGCCCTATGTAGAGCGATATTTAAATAAACGCTGGAAATATCGATAAACACAAAGAAGAGGGATAGCTAAATATCGTTTGTTTTTTGGATCATGTTTTTAGTATTTAGGTTCTAGGCCTGTCATTTAATATTAAGGCGTATGGCAAAACTAAGATTTGAGTTTGGAGCCATTTTTAAAGCAGGTTGAGTCATGAATTCGACGTAACCCTAAAGGCCCTACAAATCAGCCGAAATCTTACATTGGCTTTCTTTACTTGTATTTAAAAGATTTAAAACTGCCATGACACAAAATTCGCCAAAAAGTTTATTTTATGACCGAATCGGCGCAAAGCTAAGAGCCTGACTTAAGCTAATTTCTAGACAGTGGCGGCCATTTGTTTTTGGGCACTTTCAGCTCGTGTCAGGTCTATATGTGAAGAGCGAGCTGCCTCAGCAGTCTGTGCCTGCCCCAGCTGTGTGTGGCATAAAGCAATAAAAACTTTTATTGTTGTCACACGTAGCAGCTACGAGTTGCTGGACGGCTGAGCATTGCCAGAGCAGTCAGCCTACTATGTATGGTATGACCACTGGCGCCCAGTCCAGCAGAAAATGGCGGCAAGGAGCATGGCTGCGGCTGTTGCATAACCTGCGTACAAGCTTCCGTTTCCGGGCTAGGCAGCCCATTTTGTTTTCGTTTTCGCTTTCGTTTTAGTTTTTATTTTGTTGCTTCACTGCTGTTACTTTTTTTTTGTTTCTTTGAGGGGGGAAATTGAATGAAATGGTTTCAGTTAATGGTTGTCGGCCTGATTCAGTTAGCGCATAAAATGAGCTCTGCGCACAACTCTGCTGTCTACGTATATGTGTGTGTATGTGTGTATGTGTGTATGCGTATTTTTGGTCACAAATGTGGCACGGCCTAAATCTCGGTTTTACGAGCATTCTTTTGTTCATGTGCCCAGCAGCCAGCCATCCAGCCATTCATTGGCAAGCAAGCCCTTTCCCTTCCAGAACTTGGTGGCACTCGCACCAGGGCAATTTATTGTTTTGTTTTACTTTGCTTGGCTTTGTTTATTATGTATTTGTTTCATTTTTTTTTCTGGACAATGTTTTTAGTGTTCGCTGCTGGCGTAAGTCTTTAGTCTTTGGGGCTGTACATTGAAGTACACGGTGGCGTATGAGTAATGTGAGCTGGCATTGCCAGGGACATCAGCAGCAAGGCAATCAATATAAACAGCAGCAGCAGCAGAGTGGGCAGTCGCATTCGTGAGTAAAGTGCATGAATAAATGCATTTCATATTGCAAAAAAAAACAAAAATTAAAAGAGCAGAAAAAGGATACGGTCGGACGATGTTTTGAATATCAAAAATTAATAGTTTCCGAGAAGTAACTTTTACCAGAAAGAAAGAGTATTTTTCACCATATAGCACGTTTTTATTGAGGAATTTGTTCAGAAAAATTTATAAAAGATTTTAACATTTTAAGTTTCTTTGTTTTTACAAAGTCAAATTTATTATTTTCACCAATTTAGCTGCTTACTTTCCTCCGGGTACGTCTGAAATCCCGCGTCTTCAGGTGGGGACTATCGAGTGGAAAATCTCCCAGATATGTGTGATAGGAGGGAAATAAATTACATACTGCGGAACACATAGGCCTTGTTCGGCTATAGCCGAACCCAAGCTGCAAAATTAATTACCCACCCATGTAAAATCATAAATAACATATGTAAATCGCTCTGAGCAGCGATATTAAGAGCAACTATTGTAAACAGTTATTTGCTTATCACCTAATCTCTTATCTCATTTGTCGCTTTGTCGCTCGCCATCTGCTCTTACTGTATGCTAAGCTAAGATTAATTCTCACTGCATGCCCGGTGCATATAGTCGAGTCAGTTCAATCTCGCCCAGCGCGTATAAATCGGCCTTACCAGCTAAGCCGCCGATATACCTATAAATAATAACTTAAATAAACATTGTAATTAATTAAACTTAATATCGTCTGATTTTTTTACCGCCATTAAAAAAGCTCATCAACCTACTGCATATAACCAGACAAATTATTTTTGACAGAATCTCGGCAGCTGTCCAAAGAGATGTAAAGCAATAAATTCCGGGCACCTGTATAAGAGGTTTTTTATTTAGATTTGAAAATTGTTTAGAAAAAGGAGGTATGTCGACAAAAATCGTAAACTTAATTTAACACCTACACAATGATACCAAATACAGGACTGCTTACACAAATGAAATATCTCAGTCTTTGCAAGTGAGAACGAGAGTGCGGCAGGGATTGAATCTTGATGAGATCCTGCGCAAAGCTCTTAATAATTTATTTAATTTTATATATTTATTGGTATTTATTTGACCACCTTTAAGATTTGAATTTTTATGGACGATGTTGCTTCACTAAGCCACTGACTGACACAGTGATCTACAAAATATACTCAACCATGTCAATATAGCTGCTCAAAGAGCAGGAATTGAAATTAATTGTGTAGATTGTGTGAGTTCTTTGGAAGTGTTGTTATGAACAGAATCGGTGCAAGTAAGGATGTTATAGCGCGTATTAAAAAGGCACAAACCACTTTCCGTCAACTGAAAAACATTCCAGATGTTTGTGATCACGCCAACTCAATACAAGGACGAAGCTACGCGTGTTTAATTAAAATGTCAAAACAGACCACTACTAAGGTTGCGAAACTTTGAAACATTTCGAAATGATTAGAATAAAAATCTAGGAGGTTGCTGTAAGCGAGATTGGAGTACGCAAACGGAATTGGATTGAACATACGATCAGACAGCCAAGAAATGTTATTCAACGACAAGCTTTAATCTGGAACCCATAAGGAAGGAAACGGACAGGTGCACCGGCTATGGCCAATAGAAGGACTATCGAAAAAGATTAATCTCAGTGTGGCCTTAGGGTTTATTTCTGCTCAACTTCTTTAGAAAATCGACGGTTTATGAACTCATAAGTGCAACAATGCTAGGTAGGCTTTGGGGGGCACTATTTAAAAATATTTATACCTTTGCTTCATTGAGACCTTGTGATACGGATGCATCTTGTGGGGCTGAGCGCAACTTGATAAAAGTTTGATATATCAGTTTTGCAAACCTTAAAAGTTTAAAGTGTTACCACATGGCTTATATCAAATAATAGTGAGTAGTTCATTGTTTTAAGCCACTTTGTGTATATTTTGCACTCTTCGCCTTCTAACTTCTTCTACAAACATTATTACAAACGCAATTTATACTTCGACTCGGATTCCTATAGTGTAGAGGCAAAGGCGAGAATATTTAGTGTTTGCTGTCGTCACTATCGACTTTGGTCGCATTTAAATGAACGACGAGCAGGCCAACAGTTCAGCTTAAAAAAAAAAAGGGACATACGGTTCGGAGACAGTTTTGGACTGGATGGCAGTGTGGCAATATGGAAAGGGCAGTGATGGGTACAGCTTGCTACCTCTCTATTCCCTGCCTTGCCCTTGTACTCTGCCCTTGTCCTCTACAGTCGACAAGCAATCCGACTGACGAAATGGTTTGGTCCGTGGTTGATTTGGGCTGGTTGTATGGTTGAGTGTTTAAAACGGCTATTGTGCAGCTTGTGGTTGCTTTGCAAATTGAATAAAAGTTCATTCGAGCGTAAGAGAACCGATAGCACACACACACACACAGAGTCACACAGGAGCTTGCAACATGTACATATGTATATAATATGTATGTATATACTATGTATATGGGAAAAAAGAGAGCGTTGTGGAAAAAAAAAGCCAAAACTGCTGCGAACCAACAAACATTGAATGAATGTGAATGTAATCGTTTTGCAAATGAAAATTGATTTTTGAATTGTGGGTGGCCTGGCCATTGTGGCCAGATCGGTCGAGGTAGCTGTAGCTGCCACCGCCAACTAAATGAAATCAGCGCTTGGACACGGTGTGGCAATACCAATGCCAACAATAACACAGCAAAAGAAAGGAAAAAAGAAAAAAAACCAAAGCAATAGGTAAAAGGAAACGTTGTGCAATTTGCTTTTTAATTTAAACGCGAAATTTAAATATAAATTTAAATGGAAGCGCATAAATAAAGTGCATATAACAAATGGCAATAAATAATGTAAAGTTTAAATATTTGAATAGCTTTAAAAAATAAAACTGTGTGATAATAGTTGCTCCAAGAGGACGAGCAGGACGAGCAGCATGCAACATTGGTGCTCTAATTGTGCATTGGTATGTGTAACTGACTGACTGTGTGTATCTGTGTGTCTGTGCATCTGTGTGAGCAATGAACACTTCGAGTGCTGAACGCACAAAAGTATGCTATACATATTTTATATGCTCCTAACAAAAGCAAAAAATGGCTGCAACTTACTCTAGCTGCTTGCTGCCACCAGCGAAGCCACTCGACGTTTTTCTTATGCCGCAACGTTTTGTTCAAGCCATAGACGAAGTCGCGCAACCCAGGGATTTGGGGAATGGGGCATGGGGCATGGGCCATAGACAGTCAGCCAGTTGAGGCAGGCAACAAAGTGGATTTGAATTATTTAAAAAATGCGATTGTTATTTGCAAATTGTGCACTGAATTGAGACAGCAGACGGCTGCGATGACTGAGAATGGGTGCTGACGAAGACCACGTAGCTGCGATTTACGAGACTAAAATGGTCCATTTATAGAGGATGCTTATCATAAGTGTAGAACAGTTAGCAGTGATTTTAAGAACTTGGTCGGCATGTGGCTGGCCCAAGTCTTCGATAGTCATGTGCATATAGCTCTTGCAAAAAAAAAAGGAGAAAAAAATCGAGTGCCGTGTAGTTTTTGTGTAAATAGAACACTTATATTTGGCAATTTAAGAATTTACTCCTCTTTAACGCTATAAATAATAATAGTTGTTTTTAAGATAAATTAAAATTTTGCTAGCATTTATTATGGTAAGCCGGTAGCCGTTTTAAGCTATATAAAGATTGAGATATATAATAAATGCATTGATAATCCGAACTTAACACAGCTGTATGCCAGCTTCTTAGCAAAGTGAGTTAATATAGTTGTATAAAAGAAATAGCATTAACAAATTAGATAAATGGATTTCATCGTCGAAGAGTTTAATTAAAGCAATGATGGATTTTTCGAAATATATCATTTTAAAAATTACGTTTACATTAGTTCTTTTATTGGGATGCAATAAAAAGCTTGGACCATTTATGTGATTTGACTTCACATGAATTTAAATATCTTTTGAAATTTACGGCATATGTATAACAATTCTAAGCTCAGTATAACAGTTTTGATTTAATTTACTTTTTTCCTTTTGCAACTTTTATAACAATTTTTGGTGTTCCTTAAGCAAAGAAATATTTTATGGTATAACAGTTAAGATATAGTTTTGTTCATTGCATAAATTAAAGATTTTAAGCTGGCCAGAATTTTTTTTATATTTTAAATGTATAATACTTTTTGCACCGCTTCTGCCTGGCTTAAGTCGCCCCAGACAGTTGCATCATTTCTCTTGATATCAACTATATAGCTGCCTGGATAGCTATTTATAATAAAAAAGTAGCCCGCTAGACTATGGACTTCAGATTATACCCGCACCCGGGTACAAAGCTCCACACAAATGACATTGCACTTGCCCAGCTGGCCAGCAAGTCATTATAAATAAAAGAACCGCTTGATAGCATGTGGGAGGTGGGAGCTAGGAGCTGGTAACTGGGGGCTACCAGTCGGCCGCAACCAAAAATGGTTTTAATCAGTTATTCATGAGCTTGAGTACGACGTCAAACAAAAGCCGCTGCCGGTTGACATTGACGTTGGAGCACGGAATAAAGACAAACAAAAAAAAAAGAGTATGAGAATAATGTGTGCAAGTTATGAAAAAAATTTATGAGCTGGAAAAAATGTCAGGCGCATAACATGCAACTCCACAAAGAAGTGGAAGTAGAAATGGAAATGGGAGTGGAAACGGGAGTGGAAGGGCAGTGTCAGTGAAAGAAAAAGAGTGCGATGACTGCAGCTGCAACAACAACAACAACATCAATTAGCTGGCTGGAAATAATTTGTTTTTGTTTATTTTTAAGCTGCGATGCGATGACACATGTACAGTAGACACTCGCAAAAGGCAACAGCTAGGAAATTTGAACTGAAACTGAAAAGCAGATTCGATTTAGGCGCTTTATCTGCCTGAGTAGATCGTGCCAGGATATTCTTTATTCTATTTAGTACTTTTTTGGCAATGGCATTTGATAGTAGCTGCTTCCTTTTTAGAACAGTTTAGGATTACATAAGGAGTAGTTCAGGCGAGAAATATTCAAATATTCCGGCTTGTGTTGAAAGAAGAAGTTTTGCTTTCATCACGCTACAACTTGAACAGTAGAGAAACTAATATGAAGTCTTGTTTTTCAGGCGTCAGATATTTAGAAATATTGCGTTCTATATTCTAAAGTTTTGATTAGGTACAAAGCGATTTCTAGCTGGAAACGAGACATACAAAAAGCATTTTGTTCGCAAATGAATCGGTGTGTTCTAGAAGGATGAGGATATCAGATGAATAAGCTAAGAATTGGAGGGAACCCAGATGTGAATGTTTAAAAATATACGCAAATGGATTATGCTGTATATATCATAGAGAGTTTTGATGTATATTGCATAGAGAGTGAGGAGACGACTAGTTGACACGTCTTGCTAAAGCGGCCATATAGCATATATAAGCACATACATATGTATGTATAAATGAGTATGTATCACCTATGTACGTTTGCCTGTGTGTGTGTGTGTTGATGGAACCACTCCAAACTAATGAGTATGCATATTGTGTATGCGCGTATGTGTATATGAATGTGGCAGTCTTTGTTGCAACAACTCAAAATGTACTTGCGCGCACATGTTGCAAGAAAGCAGGCGAAAAAGTTGAGAAGCAGGTAACATGTCTTGTCAAGGGGCTCTAACTAAGGCCAAAAGGATGAGGCGTGGGGGAGTGGACGAGTGGTTAAGCGGGGTTTGTTTTAGTAGACTTGACGTTGATTTTGTTTTGTTCTTTAACTCTACAGCTTCAAATTAGTTGGCACAAAACATAAATGCAAATGAATATGCCATAAGCAAGCTCTTGATAAACCCAACCCTCGCAATCCCCAACCCCCAGCACTTCCCTCTAGATAGCTGTAAGCAAATGCGTTAAGGGGTTGTTTGTGCAACACGCCTTGTCAGCTATTTAAAAATGCCAACTCACTGAGCTTTGCCATTCAACACAGCGAAGAGGCAGGCAGGCTCATTAAAGTAGCACAAAGTCTTTGGCTTAAGTCACTCAGTCGACTTGATGGACTCGCCAGGGTTGTTGGTTTGGGGCTTGGGGTTTGGGACTGCCACTGTTCTAGGCTTGATTGGACTTTTTGTTTGTTCACACATTCAAACGCACAAAAAAAGCCAGAGAGAAAGAGCTGTAAATATTGCAATGGAAATGTGAGGCGTTTTCTGCACACTTTTGTATTTAAGTAGCTTGATTTCAAACAATTACAATGTGTGTGTGTGAGTGTCAGGTTGATTGAAAATTCTTGTGCAAAAATGTGCAACGTTGTCGCTGTCGTTGTTGTTGTTGTTGTTACTTTTGTTGTTGTTGCACGACATGCTGCCGCTCATTACATTAATTGCTTTGGCTTGTCTTTGCGACAAAAACGCATACAGTGCGTATACTTGTTGGCATGCATGACTATCTGTGTGTGAGTTTGCTGTAAGAGTCTGCGTGTGTCTCTCTCTCTCTCTCTCTCTCTCGCATATGTCAGTTGTAACACCATTCGCATTTCAATTTCAATTTTGCAATTTTGGCAGCTGCCAGGTGGCACTGTCGCTCCAACTGTCTGTTTGGCTGCTGCTTCTGTTGCAACGGGCACAACCTTTCCCTTTGCCCCTTTTGGCCACTTTGTCCATATCATAGCAAGAGCAGCAGCAGCAGCAGTAGCAGCCAAAGCCTTTTTATCACATTTGCCCCTCATCAATTCTCTGGGTTACAGATTTTCACAGCTGTGTGAGTGTGTATCTGTGTGAATCTGTGTGTATCTGGTTGTGTGTGTGCAGCACCAAAATGTATGTCGCCTGTCAAATTACTTGAATCAAAACGAGATTCAACTCGACTTGCCTCATCTCCATCTCCACCTCGCCTCGATTCGCCGCATCCCTACTTGACTCCACTCAATGCAGTCAGATAGATAGAGATATAGATAGAGATACCGACCCACAGATATTCAGTTGGTTGGTTGGTTTTGTCGTGCCAGCCAAGCATAATATGATTATGTAGATGTTGCTCCATATACTATAACATCCACATCCACAACTACAACTACTACATCTACACTATATGTGTGTATGGGAAAGTGTATGTGTTTCTGAGTGCGGCGTGGTCTGCATTATTTCCCTTCATTTCCTAACAACTATCCAGTGCCATGCTGTCAAATCGTATTTATTATTTTATGTTTTCATTTTGAAAATTGCTGTTGCCAATGCTGCCATGATTACATATAGCAAAAGTTATGACGGTTTAAATATCAAGCACCGAACCTGAAATACCCTTAAAAAAACACAATTCTTTCGTATACAGATGTTCTTATGGATATGTCGTTAAATTCCAACATTAATTCTAACTAAACAATTTGAGATTTGAAACAAAAAGTAAACTTAGGATACCCGCTTGAAGGGTATGAAAATGTGCACATATCTTTTGGTATTGGTAGCACTCTCTCTTAGCCATATGTCTGTCGATTTGTCTATTTAATCTGTTTAACTAATCGACTGTTGCCGGTGCGCGTCAAGTGCCCGTCGAGTCGGAAAAAAGGCAAAACAAAAGGCGCCTGACTTTGCCAATAACTGTGTTGTTTCTCTTGTTATCCTTTTCACTCAGTCATGCATTTGTGTAGAGTGCGTCTATCTGTGTATGTTCGTGTGAGCCAGCGTGTGTGTGTATGTGTGCAGTCTCAAAGTCCCCTAGCAATCAGGATTTTGTATGCAAATTTGTAAAATAAAATTGCATAAATATTAGAAATCAATATTTGCCAAATGTATTGAATTGGTTTGTAGATAGCTCGTTCAGTGGATATGGGCAGAAGGACACAAGAGCAAAGCCAGATAGGAGTTAGCTCGTAAGTGAAAAACTGACCCAGGACCTTGGCTTGCGAATAACGCTTTGCCTTATCGTAACGTTGTTATCTGAATGTGGCAAAAACTTTTAGCCATGCAACACCTACAAATAAACGTATACTTAACATGCATACCTTCAAATAGTTGCCCAAGCCCCGCCATCGACCCCAATAAATGGACGACGGACTGCGTGCTCCCCATGCATTGGCCATGTGTAGATGATGAAAACAGTTTGCAACTAATTAAGCTGCACGCACAATTTACTTAACATGCAAGTTAACACCAACAGCAACAACAACAACAACAACAACAACACCAACAACAATGGCAAAGTCAATGTCTAAGGGTGAAGCAGGCACAGTGTCTAAAAATATGATGAATAATTGTATTTGATTTTATTCGAATTAGCAAATGGCTAAGATTGTTATGACTAAGATTTATGGAATATTTTGGACAAAAAGATAGAGATATTATTCTTTTTTTTTTTGGATAGGTGAAAACTTAATCGGTTTTAAGGGTGGTTTTGTAGGCCTTTTGAATGATGAATATTCTATTGTTTCGTTTTCCCATTTTTTTTCGTTAAAACAATGTGTTTTTCCTTAGATACATAGTTATTAGTCAATCATTGCCTTTGATGAAGTTAACTATTGGAACGATATATGAGTACGTGTCCTAAATTTTGGCATGAAGAAACTGGTTAAAAATGCGAATAACGTAATGTAAAAGAGAATGATTCTAATGATTAAATTTTAGTTATTAAAGATTTGGAAAGTTTTTTTGTGAGCAGCTTTTATACCTAACGGTGCTGTTTTGAGAGCAAAACGGTAAGAGACATTTTCGTACTTTAGTAATATGCTTTTGCACCGGCATCATTTATAAGATTTTCTCTTTGGAATCAGTTATTCATTTATTTATGCACAATTTATGCTTGGGCGCTTTGACAAAGTCGAGAAAGGCATCCTTCCGTCTTTTTTTTTAAGTGTTTCCCTGAAACTTCCCTTAAACATGTATACAATTTTCGTTGAAGTAAATTTAAAATTTTCTTATAAAAGTTCTTATAAGACAATTAACGAGTTTTTCTGAAATATCTTTAAATATCGCCAATAAATAATTATTTTTAGCACACTTTGTGGAAAAGTTTTAATAAAAATTATAAGAATGCAAAGTGGCCAAAGAAGCTAATTATGTTGGCATTTATTTAATTTTTTTACATTTTTTATGTTAAGTAAAATTGCATTTTACTCATAAAAAATAAAGAGAGGTTTGTAAAATAAAGTGAATTTTTGTATGTGTTTTAGATTTACTTATTGTTGTAGTGTTTTTTTTTAGTTTAACTTGAGAGCTAATTGTCCTTACTTGCAACTAATTATGCAATTAAAATCTGTTGCCCATTTTTATTCTTTTGAAAATGTTTATTAATGTTGCGGTCAACTCCTTAATTTAACAAAACAAAAATAAATATCAAAACAAAAAGTTTTATCAGCTATATCAATTGGTATACGCCAATAATTACTCTCAATTTCAACTTTTGACTCGAGGGAGTATCTTGAAACAGCGTGAAGTTATCTTAAGTTATGTAGTAAATTAATCATACAAACCTAACATAACAATATTTAATTTGAATATTGAATATTTGACAATTTGATTTTATATAAAAGAGATTTTTTTATTAAGGATATCGGATCTGTCCAAACTTTTATCAGAACTTTCTGTTTGGCTTCATATTATATATATCAAGTTTAAACCAAGGTAAAGATATTTAATAAAGTGCTATTTATGCACATATACTATATGTATTTATAAACATTCCATTAAAGTACTTAGTAACAAGCTTATGGAATACCTACTATATTTAATAAAACTTCAAATTAGTATTTATGAATTCGTAAAAGAAGTTGAATTAAATTAAATGAAAAAAAGGTCCGTTTCATTCAAATAATTTTCCATTTAAAGTAGATTTACTACACTAAACCTTCTATTGAGCCATTTACACTTACATATCTGGAGAATGAAAACAATAATTTGCTATTTTGTTTCTATTTTCTACTTTACTTGTCCCACTGTGGATCGGCGTGTTCGACAAGGTAATATGTAATAAAAACGATACGCGTTACTGCTAGTCCTGTCACTGCTACCCTTGATGAGCCTGCCTGTTCCTGCTTCTGTTGTGTGCACCTCTCTTTTTCCGCCCCCCTCTGATACATTTGACCAGAGTTAACGCACACACACACATACACGGATACACAAAGGACTATGGGCACAATAATAAGTGACGCATTTAATCTGATTTGCTTTATGACATGTTCATGACGACAACAATTAAAATGTGCGGTTCGCTAGACAGCCCGAGCCGAGCCTTTGTAGCTCTCTCAGTCAGGAGGTCTGCCTGCGGAGTGGGTTTTAAGCCCTAGTCTGGGTATCCGGGCAGAGGTCCCTTGGATGCTGCCAATACGAATGTTCGGTCTGGCATTGATGTTGATGCGGTTGGCGCTGTGTCCTGGCGTAAAAAGCTAATTGTTTAATGTCCTGTGAATAAGTGACAAAACAGCTGAACTTTGCGTAGGCTCAGGGTGTCGTCTATAGTATAGTATACCAGGATCTAACCTCATTGTCGTTGTTGTTGTTGTTTGCTTTATTGACGCGTGTCCGCCATCATCTATCGCCATCGTAAGGGTTTTGTGCAGTTGACTGAGTTAGTAGAGTAGTTAACTGGGGGTTGTTGCTTGATTAGCTCATTGACCGAGCTGTGTGTTATTAATGGTCTCTAATGTCATCAATATGTGTGAGAGATAACACACACACACACACACACACACACACACACACGTGAGATGCTGTGCAGTGGTATAAACGACACTATATACATGTATATACCATATGTATATAGTATATGCTAATGTATGCAATAGTTTTGGCATTTTGGGCATTAACTGGTGCCAAAATCAAAATTTTACTGCTGCAAAACACTTTGCAAGAGCGCCAAACTGACAATTGTCTACAATAATTGCGACAGTAATTGGACATAATGCGACAATGTGCTTATGTTGTTGTTGTTGTTGTTATTGTCTACTTACACACGCCTCACTGGATCGTCATCTCACTCTTCTCTTGCCATCCCAAACTTTAGCCCTGCCCCTCCCCGCACAAACACACAACTTTTGTATACTGAAAACTTTGTTGCAGTTTGTTTTTTTTTTTTTTTACTATTGTTTTGTAATGGCAAAATTATAGACCCAACAACCAGAAGTAGCTCCAACACTCACTCACACACTTACTCTCCCTATCCCTCTTTGTGTATCGTCGTCTCGCTTACTCTCTTGTCTAACATCAAGACCGTCGTCAGTCTGTGTGTCTCGCATAACAACTAAGCAACCGTTGCCTTCTTCGCTTGTTCATCTTTGGCATTATCTACTTCCGCCATAAACAGCAACAACTTTTCATCTTTGTGCCAAGCGCATTTTGTCTTTGTTTGGAACACAAACTCTGACTCTTTTGGCTCCCAAGTTCTAATAATACACTTTACGTATTTATTTTGCTGAAAGTCTATTAAGTCAAAAAAACTAAGAAATAACTGAATATAACTTGTATTGTATCTCAATCAAAATATATTGGACAGGTTTGAGCGATATTTGTTGTTCCTCTTTGGATTTTGCCTATATTATTATTAAGTCTGATCTGTGTAAAATCGAAAATAATTATAAGCGGTTCTAGTGTGAACCAACTAATTGCTCGCATTGCTGATATGTAAGTGTATCTAGTCTTCGACCTCTTCTAGTTAGTTTGGCTTCTGTCGTTTATTTTCGCTTCGTCTCTTTCTCCGCCTCAAGTTTTGGTTTACCGCGTGCGCCGCGTTGTGCATTTTTATGATTTTTATTTTGATTTCCTTTAAACTAACTTGTCTTCTAACAAGGATGAGGCAACGAATCGTTGCTATTTTTGCAAATTGCCTACAATGATGGTCACAAGTTCGCGTCACTGTGCTGGAATTTGTCCTTTTTTGCCATTCCTGTTGTTGTTGTAGTTGTTGTAGCAGCCAGTCTACCAATTTGAGTTTTCTTCTTCCTTGTGCTTCTTTTTGAATGTTACGCTTATGTAGTCTGAAGAAAGTCAAGGGAACGTCGTTCTGGCCCGGAAAATATTATTTCGCTTGACTTTTACAACAGCACATTGCTCTCTCTGTTCCTAGAATATCCCGCTTTTATTTTATGTTTTTTTTTTCGTCCTTTCGTCCTGTGTTTTTGTCACTGTTGTACTTTCTGACTATGGCGTCATTGCGACGAAACGTCCAAAAAACTATTTTGCTATTTGTTTTGCCTAACTCGATTTTTCACTGGTTGCCTTTTGTCTGCTTGGCTGACTGCCTGTCGAATCCGAGGACCCAGTCCAGCTACGGCGGAGTGGATGCCTTCATGGGTCTGACTATGACACATCTGACACACGGACATACGACAAAAACACATTTGACAAAAGCAGCGCACAAGGCTTTATATACACTACAGCTTGGTGTATATATACATATACATCTTTTTTATGCCAGCTATTTTTGGTTGTGTCACTTTGTTGTTGTTGTTGTTGTTGTGTAGTATATGGAGTGTACATATTCTTTTTTCGGTGAGTGTTATTGCTTTGTGCCTTGTGTGATTTGGCATTCATTTTGTGTTTGTAATGATTTTCATGCTAATCAAAGCAATTGATGTGTGTGTGCGTGTGTGTGTGCACTTGACAGTTAGCCAGCTAGTCGAATGTATTGTCAATAACTGTGTGTGTTTGTGTGTGTGTGTGGGTATGTTATTTGGCTGTCAAAGAAATGTGGCCATAAACGTTCAAACAAGTCAAATGGTCGTTTACTTCCGCTGCCACGCTGCGTATGCGCAATTTATTTGCTAGAAAACTATTTAATTTGATTTTTCATTGTTGCTGTTGTGCTATATATATCTAGTCATTGATCTATTTTAATGCCAGCGCATTACGTTATCATTTATTGAAAAGAAAATTGAAAGTATTTATCACTTCACTAATAAATGATGCTACCAGCCAGAATAGGACAGCCAAAGTCCTTGCAGTTTGACGCTAAGCCAACATTGCAAGACGAGCGAACAATTTTTCAAACTTGAAATTAATAACAGTTTGTTATTTTCTTTTCATTTTTTCTACTTCAATTTTGTTGCTACTTTCATTTCGTTTGGCTTTAATTTTTCTTTTATCTGCCATTGAACAATGGCCGCGCAAGGACATTCTACTGATGAGCTGGATGGAGCAACAGCAGAAGTAGCAGCCACTGGCCAGTAGCAGAGAAGCAGCCAGCAGCATAATAAATTAAACGCTAGCATGGCTGCCTTTTTCTCTCATCCCGCATTCCTTCCCGCTGCTCTCCTCGCCAACATCACACTACCAGCCAGCTCTTGCTTCGGTTCCTTGCCATTTGCCTTGTCCTGACACTTGGCTAAAATAAATTGCACTAAGCGAAAAATAACAACTCAATCTATAAACGAACGACAAAAACTGATGCGATGGCAGCGTCAGCGGCTAGAAAATTGAAGCAGAAAATGGAAAAGTTAGCATCGAGAGCTCTGTGGCAAAAATGCTGCACAATGGCCGACACAAAAAAAAGAAGGGATATAAACAGATTACGTTGTTATTGCCGCCCTGCCATCGTAGTAAGGATGACCACACACACACACACACACACATGTCTGCTATGTAGTAGTAGTAAATAATCTATGCATGGCGTTTTCTCGATTGATTTTCCTTTAACGGTGCCATTGCAGCAGAAGCCGCGGCAGAGCTCTAACGATATTGTCCACGTTGGTATTTCGTTAAGCTCCTTTTGGAGCGCCTCTCACAATCAGCTCAGCTTCGCTGGCAAAAAAAAAACAACGACAACAACAAACACCCCCAGCAACAGCTACCTTTTGGACACGTTATGGCTTACAGTAGACACGCATAGTGACGGACGATCAGACAGTTGGTTAAGTTGTCAGATCGAGAAACGTATAGAAAATAGAAAACTTAACGTCTTATAAAAATACGTAAATAAAAAAATGGCGGACGTAAAGTCGGGCGCGGACGACTTTAGGATACCCTGTACCACTAGCTTGTAATAAAGTCCGATTTCTTCACAAAAAACCAAAAACAGAAGAATTTTTAAGCAAAAATTTTTTTTTGACCGATCGTTCCTATGGGAGCTATATGATATAGTCAACCGATTTCAATAAAATTTGACACGGTGCTTAAATAACCTTAAAAAAGATCTGAATGCCAAATTTATTTCAAATATCTTTACAAACAAACAAAGCACATCGAATTTTGTATAAAAAACGTGTTTTTGGACCGATTGGTCCTATGGGAGCTATATGATCTAGTCAAACGATTTGGATTAAATTTGGTACAGTGCTTAGGAACTATAAAATACTCACGAGTGTCAAATTTGGTCCCAATATCTTAAAAAACAAACGAAACACAACAAATTTTGTTAAAAAATCGATTTTTTGGAAGATCGGACCTATGGGAGCTATATGATATAGTCCACCGATTTTGTTCAAATTTGGCACATTGCTTAAGTGGTCTAAAAAAATTTCCAAACGCCAAATCTGGTTAGGATATCTTTATTAAAAAACGAAATATAGCCAATTTTTCTTTAAAAAAGTTATTTTGGCCGATCGGTCCTATGGGAGCTATATGATATAGTCAACCGATTTTGATCAAATTTGGTACAGTGATTGGGAACTATAAAAAACTTTCGATTGCCAAATTTCTTTCGTTACGATATCTTCATAAACAAACGAATTATTCATCTAAAACGCTTTTTTTTTTCGAGGTCGTCTCAAACACCCCCATGGGAGCTATATAATTTATCCCCGATATCAAAAAAATAAAATTAACTTGCCTCCTATGGAATAATATGGGATCTAATGTGAAAGTTTGGTAACTCTAGCTCTTACCATCTCTGAGATCTAGGCGTTCACACGGACGGACGGACGGACAGACGGACGGACAGACGGACAGACGGACAGACGGACATGGGTATATCGACTTCTCTATTCACCCTGATCATATTTTAGGTAACTTTGGGGTGTCTCCGACGTCTCCTTCTATATGTTACATACATTTTCGGCTTGCACAAACTTAATATACCCTTGGACCATACGGTACAGGGTATAAACATTTAAGGCTTCTTTATATATTGTCTGTATATTTAAAACTATTTTTGAAGTTTCTTTTTATTTTATTTCATGTTTCAGGGAATGGTTGTTTCTAAGTTACTGAACAGAGACAATTTTATTTTAAAATAAATTATGTTAAAAATTGTTGTAGACAGACTATCCGTTTTAGCTTTAGCTGTTTTTGGATTTTTTGAATGCAGAAATTGTATCTAAATGCATAACTCTTCACTGGACTAACAGATATAAAAAAAATTTATGGTTTTCAATCCAATCGCTATTCCGCTTGCTTTAAGGCACTGAACAATACAGCAGTGACAATAAAAACTATAAGGTTAGTTGTTGATAGGCTTCAAATGCTACCAAGCTATCCGCCATTTTATAGATTCTACTGTAGTGGCAAGCACTGAAGCGGTAACATTTCGTGACGCCTTTGTTGTCGTCGCTGCTGTCACTAAAGTTCCTTTTGTTATTGTCCTTCTTGTTGCTGTTGTTGTCGTTCCCAACACTGATAAACGTCGCATGTGGTCCAACGGCCATTGCAGCTTCAAACTGTCGCTCATTAATTTATTTTATGCCCTTCGTCTTACACGCTCAAGTGTGGTGTGTGTGTGTGAGAGTGTATGTGTTAGCCAACGTGCTACTATGTATATATCTACACACACACACACATATATAAACAGCACATTTGTTAATTAATTTGCAAATTTATTGCCCTTCAAGAATTTAGCTGCTTAACGTTTTCGATTAAGACTTTAAGTTTTCGTTAAAGTTTTCATTCACAAGCCATGAAATGGCTTAAAGTCCTGAATTAGCTGTTTGTGATTTTCCACATTTTTCACACACACTCGCATTGTTTGTTTGCTTTTTATACACTCTTTTTTTTTTTTCTTTATTTACCTTTTTTGGGTCGTTTTTATTTGTGCTTCTGTGCAATGCAGTTTATGAAAAACAATAACAAGAGCATAAATCAAACAAGTCACTGATATCCTTGTTTTTTTTTGTCGTTGTTTATTTTATTTCTATTTTTATTTATTTTGCTGCATTTTCCAATACTGCCATAAGCTGCAATATAACTGTACTCAGCAAATACGAACAGTGGAGAGCAGAAACTTCCGAAACCAAAGAGCTTTTAAAGAAGAAAGTTATGAATACGACTTCGTTTTTTACTGCACTATTTGATAAATCATAATGCTAGGTCTGAGATTTGGGACTTTAGTTTTAAAGAAATACTTTTAAAAAATCATGTACTTGCTATACTCTATTTTGTTGAAAGTTCGAATTTAGGTATCCTTGGCTTGTGTACTAAAACTGTATGCCTGTTTATAGAAAAGATGTTTTAAACGTGAAAATAGGGAAATAAAGCTTAAAAAAGGACACTTGAAATATTTCATTAATTCTTCTTCATTAAAAATGTAGATACCAAAATTTATACGCTAATAGATAAATAAAAAAAATGCGGAATTGGGCGAAAGAAAAATGCGTGGAGCCTTAAAGATTTCGTAAGAATTATTGGTTGTTGAAAAATAATTCAGCGCTCGAAAACTAGTTATAGAAATCTCAAATCTTAATCTTATAAATGAATATATGATTTTGAAGTTCTTAAATTAGTGGCAACTATACCGGCAATTACATCATAGAAATATAATAATATTATGCGGTCAATCTGATTCTGAAGCCGTCGACGAAAATACGATGCTGGTCAGCTAAAAAAACCTTGCAAAATAAAAATTTGCGATGGCTTTCGAAAAGGGAAACGAAGACGTGGACCGACAAATTCAGTAGTTAGCGCCAAATGTCTTATAAAAGAAACTTTCTTGAAATTGTTGGAAAATAAAAATGTGGTAGAAATGGGAAACACATGGAAAGGAACTTTTAAGCAGCTCCCTTGGGGTCTAACGTCTTAGCCAAAACAAAAAGGAATCGACCATTTTATTAACCAATTATTCATACACTTTTTTGATTGTAAGATGTGCTATATAGTATTAACCACTATCGTAAAAATTTCAAGGAGAAAATTAGAGGAAAAAATGTTTTTGCAATCAAGTAACTGACATTAATTAATTAGGCTCTCAAATTGAACTTTACAATTTCAATTAATATAATAAGTTGATGTATTGAGATTTATAAAAATATTTATTCATCAATCACTTTTTCCGTTCACCTCCATTCCGTTTTCTCTGTGTCTCTTCTCTAGTGCTTCCACAAATTTGATTATACAAAATTCTCGCTACGATTGGAGTTAAGGATTCACAGTATCAGCACAACTAGAAAAAAAAATAATTGTGCCTACGTCAAGAAAAAGAGTTCTCTGTTGAACTATTTGTTTTCTTAAAGAGGATTCGTATTATTCGTAAATTTTAGATTACGGATTCCAAGCTACCTACCACTAAATAATTAATTTTGTGTTGTAAAAACTATTTTGTTGCTAGGCTATCATTGGCCTATTGATGGCCAGCTAATGAGTTCATTTGTTGGCCTTTTTTTCTGGAGTTAACTATTCGAGCTGTTCATAAAACAGGACTTAGTCTGTGTAACTAATGAGCATTCATCTGGGTTGAACTAACGCTAATCACTAGACGCATCATCTAAATCACTTGTACTCTCACGGAATGTGGGCTGGAAAAGCACTTAAAGTTCTCGCACTAATTTACCATTATAGTCAGCTGCTCAAGATGTCGTTCATTATGCGTTCATTCTAAGAGGCTTCTGCTCGGTCTATTATTTATTACGCCTTAGGTAATACCTGATGCAGGCGCTGCCCTTGCTGCATTTTTCATGCACGTTCATTATTATCATTCCCAGAGCTACCATCACTGCCGTAACTAGTTGTTGTAGTTGTTGTAGAGCAGACCAGCTCCCCCGCTGCTATAACCGACATCTGGTTGAAAAGCTTAAAAAGCGCACTCTTCGCTGATAAGCGACGAAAATGTGCAGAAAGCTGAAAGTTTCACACAATTTTGTATGCCAGGGTGCACTACGTTGCACTTTTTCAAAAGGCAACGGAAGAGATGAGCGACGCGAAGATGATGAAGACGATGAAGAAGAAAAAAATTTATCATTGCGTGCACTTGGACCAACTGGGAGACTCGACTTTGCATGTGGTGGCATCTGGTGGTGGTGGATGGGGGGAGTGGCAAATAAAAGCGAAAAGCGTTGGTGAAATTTATATAAAAAAAAAAAGAGTGTATGCCATGCACCATTCAATTTGATTACTTGCGTCATAAATACCGGAAGCGTCAGTGAGTATTGAGGCAAAGGAAAGTGCAGCCAGCGTCAGCTTCAGCTCTTCAATGGCATTTTTGCCATGATGGGTAACAACATGCCAAGCCCATCATCATCATCGTCATCTTCTCTTTCAACAGCATCGTAATCGTCAACTTCTAGAGCTGGCACATGTGCGTGCAGTGCGCTGAGAATATGAATGCGCCACATGAATGACGGCGGTAATATCCTGCCGTCAGCAATTGCAATGGCTGGCCAGAGCCGTTGACAAGGGGTGGGTTGGGGGCTCACAAGCGCAGTGACGCAGCAGCAACTTAGCGCGCGGCTGCTGATAGCTGCTACTCGAGGCAAGCTGCTCCTTTATGCACTCAAAAGAATCTGCCACATTCACACACACACACTCGCTCGCTCACAAAAAAGGCATTAAATTGTGGGCGGTTTTGGTTCGTGGTGCACGAAGAAAAAAAAAGAAAATAAGCAAGTTGCGAGAAACGTATTAGTAACAGACTATTGAGGCACAGGGCGCTGGGTTGTAAGCGGCGGACACAGTGGCCCGGAGCAGGGGCAGGGGCAGGTGGAGAGACATGTGCTACATGGTTGGTTGGACGTTCGTGTGAATTCTTACAAGTGCGCTGCAAAATGACTTATGTGCTGCAGGCGACGACATCGTCGACAGCGACACTATCGCCAAATCAGAGAGCAGCTTGCATTCAAAAAAAAAAAAAAAAAAATAAAGGAGTTTTCTTCTATTTCGTTTTTTTTTTTTTATAACGCAGCATGATAAAAAGTAAGCGCTACTAAAGGACTCACGGAGGAGGGGAGAAACGTTGCAGCAGTTGAAATGACTTGGGGCAACATACAGCATAAGTGCTTATATTGTGTGTGTGTGTGTGTAATGACTGATCGTGTGATTTTTTATGTCCGAAGTTGCGTTGAAAGGCGATTTATCTTGGATGCATGTGTCTGAGATGTGGTATGGAAGCGCTTCCAAGCACAACAAATCAAACCCAACCAGCGGCAAAAAAATGGCAAGAAGAAGAGAACATGCCAAAGTAAATAAATGAAAAGATACGCAATATAAATATGATAGCTGTGTGTATAGTATATAAAAGCAGTAAATAAGGGATAAAGTCGATGTGTTGGAACTCTTTCATCATCATTATGTGCACTCCAAAGTTCCATTAGCATGCAAATATTCCGTATATTACATATTTACAACTATATGTAACATAATGCACATTTGAATAAATGAATCAGGGACAACGTTTAATATGTCGATTTATTTGAAACATGTAATTTTACTTTAACAATCTTATGTGTATGTTACTAGGAGCAGATCGGGGTCTGCTCCCGGCAAAGGCCAAGATCCAATAATAAAACAAAAAACTCTCTGTTTGGTTAGTCTTTGCATTTGTGTGAAGTTTGTTGAAAACTGATCATTTATTTCACTTAGCTACCTACTAATAAAAAGTGAGTCCTTTCTAAATTTCTTTGCTTGCTCGTTTAATATACGTTCTTGGTGTCGATGAACTACTCGCGCTCATTATCGATGCTCATTATCGGTTCCCTCATTAATGCAACGTGAGCTAGCTTTAAGAACCAACATCACGAAAACTTCAAAACCGGTTTAACTAAACTAACCAATACTTACGGATTGTAGAACAAGAGATGGTTGTTGATGGATATTGAGTTTTCATTTTGCATTATAGACATTTTTGACAAAAGATTTTAATTATAACATAGCCAGGAAACTTTAGCAATATTCGCATTTAAAGTGACTTTTAAAAATTCTTCTTTCAAGTTGGTTTGTCTTACAGTAGAATTGAGTTACTTGTAATAAATTACACAGGTCTACAAATACAGGGGTCATGTGAGTTGTTGGAAATCTATGGGTTATTTCCGAAGTAATTTGCGTGAATCCGAATCCGGCGTCGAACTGGCCCATCACGTCAGGATTTTGAGATATTTGAGGTTATGTACCCAAAAATGGCGTTTTTCCTACATTTGAGGTAGGGCGCAAAATTTTTGCGGTCTTTCTCTCCAATTACATCATTTAGGACAACTCTTACCCTTTAATTTAAGGGTTCAAGATCAACTACGATTTTTTTTCGCAAAGATATGGCTTTTCGAAGTAACGAGATATAGCCCTTCGACGTCATTAGCATTTGCAATAAGCCTTTGAGATAACACAGGTCAACATGGTTCAGTTGTTGGAAAGCTAAGAGTCATTTCCGAAGTATTTGGTGCGTAGAATCCGAATCCGGCGTCAGAACTGGGACATCACGTCAGATTTTAAGATATTTGAGGTTATGTTATTTTTTGGGTACATAACCTCAAATATCTCAAAATCCTGACGTGATGGGCCAGTTCTGACGCCGGATTCGGATTCTACGCACCAAATTACTTCGGAAATAACCCTTAGCTTTCCAACAACTCACATGACCCCTGTATTTGTAGACCTGTGAAATGCTAATGACGTCGAAGTGATATATCTCGTAACTTCGAAAAGCCATAACTTTGCGTTAAAAAATCGTAGTTGATCTCTTGAACCCTTAAATTAAAGGGTAAGAGTTGTACTAAATGATGTAATTGGAGAGAAAGACCGCAAAATTTTTTGCGCCCTGCACATAACCTCAAATGTAGGAAAAAACGCCATTTTTTGGGTACATAACCTCAAATGTCTCAAAATCCTGACGTGATGGGCCAGTTCTGACGCCGGATTCGGATTCTACGCACCAAATTACTTCGGAAATGACTCTTAGCTTTCCAACAACTGAACCATGTTGACCTGTGTTATCCATTAAAAGTCACTCGATGTGAATGTGCCGTGTAAGTGGCTATACTTAGACTGTCGAAATATCCCGATGGTAAAAAAAAAAGTTTGGAAACTTTAATTTATTGTTCGCGTTAAAGTACTCTTTTGCCTTTTGTAGGCAGACTTTCAAGAATCAGATGACAGGTTTTTTTATGTCTCTTATCCTAATAATTGGACAGGATTAAACAAAATTAGTTTTGAGACAGTGGCTAGCTTTAAGAACGAACATCACGAACATTTCAAAACCTTTGGGTCCGGTGAATTAGCTTTGAGACAGTGGCAGTTGTTAAAGAATTCTTCTGAAGATGCAGTCAGACAAACGAAGCTGTTGACGAAGTGAATTCTTGCGTTTCGGTCAAAAAAATGTCAACTAATAGATAAAGTGATACAGCTCGGATCATTGAAGCACTTTTAACAAAAAATATCTCTTGATAGACTGTAGAAAGCATGGGAAAAAATAATGACTAGTCTCTTGGCCGCGCTGACTATTTCTGCACACTCTTTAGGATCTTTGACGCACTAGCTCGGTGTGTTGAAAAAAACTTCTTGCGCAACTTCTGATAGATACCACACTTCTACACGTAGAGATGTAGAGGGAGAAGAAAAGGACCATAAACAAACAAAGAACTCTGTAAAAAGTAAGTTGTGGTTACAAAAACATCCAAAAAACAAAACAAAATATCTAACCAGCTAAATGCTGTGGAATTTGGTCTGGTTTGTCTGCTTTTGGGGTTGGTTTGGGTCGGATGGTTGGTTGGTTGGTTGGTTCGTTCGTTAGGAGAAGGAGGATGGCTTGGCTGGCAGAGATTAACTTTTGGTGCGCTCAAAGCGACCGCAGCAAGTGCTTTACAGTTAAAAACACACGACAAACTGCATGATGGCAACGCCAAACGCACATTGCAAATGGCGGCTGTGGCAGCAACAAAAACAAAGCTTGTTAGTGTCGGACAACAACAAAAGCAACCACCTCTGTGCCACATTGTTGTTGACAGCACAAAAAAAAAAAAAAAACACGAGTCATACAGATTAACAATTAGCTTGCTTTTAATTTATTAAATATTTATAAGCACGAGTCAAGGACAGATTATAAAAGATATTCCGTAAATAGTTTAAAAATAAAACTTTGCAACAAATGGCAAAAGGATAAATAAATGAAACTACTTTTTGTCCGAGAGAATAATCGTATCAACAAGTTTACAAGCGGCACGTTAACTACTTTTAGCCTTCGGGTTAATAGTACTTTACCATAAAAAGGCAAAAAAAAACTCCGGGTATAAACATTAAGCTGCATAAAAAAGTACATAATGCCAGTGGGAGAGTGGGGGGTATCGCATTGCTTTTTCTAGGGCATAGAATGCACAGCTCTCCATAAATTCCAAATGCTGTTCAGGTGATTATGGATGGTAAAAAAAATAAATAAAGTTATCCGATCATTAAAATTTTATGAAGTGTTCCATGATAGCTTCAAGCGTGTTAACTCCATAGCATTATATAATAAATAGATTACTTCGAGAGGTGCTTAACTGGATCTGGCTATGATATGCTTTGAGCTTATAAAGGAAGGAATAATGTTGAAATGAAATACTCATTTTACTTTTATGATTAAGACTAGATTTGGTATGACTTTAATGCCACTTTATTTAAAATTGTATATATTGTATATATAATCACACATGTAAAGGTGAAAAAAGAAAATATGGCAGTTTATTTTGTAAATTTTGAGATTCTTTAAAGCAATTTACATTCTTAAGCAATTACGAATATCTGTATCTCAAAGAAATGTGACGACAAATGTAGTAAAGTAAGAATAATTTGCATTTTCTGCAAATATATGCTTAAATCACTTAAATCAAATGATTTCTTAATAAGCATCGATTATGGATTTTTTGCATTGAATCAAAATGCAGACAATATTTTCTATGGATTGTATTTATTACGGTTGGTAAGATTAACTTTGATAATTTACTTGTTAAAATACATTAGTTTAAAATTGATAAATCGCATTACGACAGCATCACTAAAAATGGTAAAGATTGATATTATTAAAATATCCGAAATGTATGCACAAACTTATATTTCACACTGAAATAGCAAGAATATTAAATTTCCTTTGCTGCCCATAAAAGTATGCTACGTTATTTTTGTTTTGCTTACCCTGCCTAATGTTGTACATTTATCAATCGATTTTTCCTCTAAATTTACATAGGGTAAAAATTGATATGTATCTAATAAATGTAAATTATGTTTGGGCCAATCTTTTACCTAATTTATGGCATGGTGTTATGTGCTATGTGTTATGTGTCTTGACTTTAAGCCATTGTATATTTATAATATACATTTCTTGATGCCGTCCGTATACATTCGTATATGGCATATAGGAATATCAGCACGTAACCTTAACAAATAAACGAGGCATTGAGAAGGCGGCAGTCAGATACAGTGTGAGAAACAAGAAAAAAAATATGGCGGGGTAAGAGGGCAGGCAGCTGACATTGCAGTTAAAACGAAATAAAACATGAAAATGAATTATGATACATGGTTTGTTTGGGCACGGCCTCAAAAATCGGGAACAACGTGAAGTGGGTGGCGAGTAGCAGAGAGCTTGTGTATGGTTGCAAAGGGGGGGACTTGAAGCGGGGCAGCGACAGCATGCGCAACACTCATTCATTTAAATGCCATTTTAAACTTAAATGAAACTTTATGGCTTTTTATTTGCATTCTGCGAGACGCGTATTTGTATTGTTGTTGCATGCCACTCGCCTTGGTATGGTTGCTGTTGTTGGAAAAAATACCAACCCATGTTTGTTAAGGTTGTTGCTCTAAGCCAGTAGATCAACAGACGCTGTCGCTTTATTTTTCCGATTTTGTTTTCGTTTTTAATATTGTATATACATACAGTATATATGTAGGAAAGGCTTCCACACATATGCCCCATAAAACTCGACACTTTCCACGCACATACAAATATTTTATATTTTTATTTTCGTTGTAGCGAAATTTGTAGCTCTCCATACAGGTGCAACACAGTATATGAGCAACACACATACACAAACACACGTACATCAAGCAACATCAGTGGCATGGGCCGATGCGGGGGGAATAAAGGGATCAATCTCAGACACAAAATTTAAAAAATTTGGAATAGAATTAATTGAATCGGTCATTTCAAAAACCTCATAAGTCACTAAATTAAAATTATTCAGGTATCAATTAAAACTGTTTCATACACATACAAATGAGTTTTAACGGACTTTTTTATGCTTAATTATTATTATATGAAGAAGAAGGATTGTATTGACTTATGTAGTACCCAGAATACGTATCTCCCTTTAATGAACCATTTTCGGCAAAAAAAGCATGTTGCAAAAATATGTGACTTCTGAGGTTTTTTAAATGACCGATTCAATATAAGTTTCTATTCATATATGCCAGCAAATCAGCAAATGATATAACAATTTATTTATTTTCTCCATTGAGACTAGGTGATATATGCGAACTAACTATTAGTTTTTATAAGTATTAATAAAAATAATAAAATTCAGAATTAAAATCTACATCAAGAACATGAAATCTTTTTAATCTTCTGTAGGTTTGACTATTGTCCGTTAACTTTATGGCTAGATTGTTACTATGGTAATCTTTGCTGAATTTGCTGACTTTTTCTTCTTTTACAAGCCAAATATGTAGATCTTTCTGTATTTCGGCATTTGACACATACCACGGAGCGTTAACAACATTTCTCAAAGTTTTTGATTGGAAGCGCTGTAGCACTTCAGTATTAGAGATGCTCGCCGTGCCCCATAACTGAATGGTATATGCCCAAATAGGTTTTTGGGGCGGCCTTGCAAAGCCGTACTTTTTCCCGAGGCTGAGTTGAGAGTTACGCACTAATTGCTAGAGAATTTTGTTGTTGTAAGTCTTCCATTCAATCCAAGGTATTTAACGACATCAATTTGGGGAATTTCAGAACCGTATAGCTGAACCGATGGACAGTTGCTCTTCTTAAGGCAAATATAGTCTGGGCGGTTATTCGGTTAACCATTTCTATAACAAACTCAATTGAGACTGCAGAAGTTGAGATTTTTCCACAGGAAGATGCAATACGCTAGATGCAATTTTTGCCGTGTCATCAGCCTGAGTTGCAACGTTTACTCTTCTTGAAATTGGCGTGTCGGATGTGAATATAGTGCATAATACTCCTCCTGCGTTAATACATTAAAGCGAAGATGACTCACATTGTTCCTGGATGTAAAACCTACAACCGTATAGGAATGATTTTATTAGCAGGTAGAACGGAGCAGAAAGCCAAGATTTAATCCTGTTTAGCAGGCCATTATGCCAAACCCTGTCGGTTGGTTGCTGTACGTCAAGAAAAACCGCAGAGCAGTACTTTTTGTTTTCAAGCGAATCCGTAATAATGTTGACTCTTCGATGATATTGTCCAATAGTTCCAACCTGATGTTCCGGTATGATGGCGAGTTCGTCTAGTACTGGTAATATTCTTTTTTAAAAAAGTTTTTCAAAAATTTTCGAGAAAATTGCTACCAAACTAATTGGTCGATTCGAGGACCATTTCCATTGAGTAGGGTAGCAGTCCAGACGTAGCATAGCATTGTAGATATAAGTTAGAAGGCGGATGCAATTTTGAGTAAGGTTTTTAATTGTTATCCCATCAATTTTGTCGAATCCTGGTGATTTGTTATTGTTAATAGATTTTACCTCTTCCTCCACCACAGAAATTGAAATTTTACGAATTGGTAAGCTCATCTGACAAGGTGTGTCCAAAAAGCTGTCAACAGCATTTTCTACATCTGAATCTCATATTTCATTAAACTGAAACGTAGACTGTAAGAATTGTGCAAAAGCTTCAACTTTTTCCCTATCACATCTGCACAAGGCTCCATTTGTATATTTAATAGTAAAGTTTTTTTAACTGGTTATTTTAGGTATTTGGTTGCTCTCCAAAGGCTGAGTCAGACAACGGGTCAAGATTTCCGAGGTATTCTGCAATGGTCTCATTTCTTAGTTCGTCCAGTAAGAAATTTTCAAATAATTTCACTTTTCACATAGTATACATAATATATTGAAAGGAATTAAAATATTCATTTTAAGAATAAAATTGAAAGCATCTAAAAAAGCAAAATATAGTTGAAATTTGCCAAAAATAAATAAATTTAATATCGAAAATCCTATGAAATTGTGTTGCAGGTCAATATACAGTCGGTGCAAACACTAATTTTATTGATTTAAGCTTTTATCGTATCGCAAATAATTTAAAAGTTTTAAGCAATGGAATATTTTGATAAATAAAATAATGGTTTAATATATTATTTTTTTATTTTACTTGCAATAAAATATAGAATAACCAGAAGTTGGTAAACTTAAAAGATTTATTTAGAAAAAATAAAAATTTCAAGAGAAAATAATTAACTTGATCTGTCTGTGCATTAAAGAATTCAAAATCTCAAATTTGTTAACACTATCTCTAATGGTCTCTGAGATCCTGGTGTACATATAGACGAACATCAATTTCTTTTGTCGTCCTGACTGACCTAAGGGGTCACTGATGACTTCGAACAAAATTCAAACTATACTTTCATAGAGAAATATAGGTTATGTAATGCCACTGCTACTCCCTTCCCAAAAATCTCTGTACGCCACTGCAGCGCATATACTCACATATTTACACGCTTACGCATACCAAAACACACACACTCGCACACATAAATCAAATTAATTTTGAAGCCAACGCATTGCCAACAAACGCCAACAACGAGCGCCATTTTGGCCCGGGTAACAGTTAAACTGAATGTAAACTGCTGCTGCTGCTGCTGTGTGTGTGTATGATATGTATCAGTGTGTGATTTGTATCTGTGTGAGTGTGACTGTGAGTGTGCCAAGGCAAAGTGCGTTTTAATTGCAAAGATGCCGCCACGAAGCGCGCGTTGAATTCAAGCGCTAATTAGGCGCACAATTGGCACGAAATAAAAATAAAAGGCCCGGGAAGGGGGGGCAGAGTTTCAGTACAGCACTAGGGGCAAGAACAGCTGCAAAAAAAAGGAAAAACAAAAAAAAAAAGATTAAAAAAACACCGTAACTGCGCTGAAAAACGTTAAAACAAAAGGCTATGTACGTGACTATCTCAAGCTGTCGATGTTTGCCTGCGATGTTGAGCGTCGTCTGGCCGTCGCGATAAAATGTACTTTTAAATTGTCGCAAAAGGCAACCAACCAACCAACAACAACAACAACAACAACAACAAAAGTTTCTACATTTGTGTTGGGAAGGGGTTAAAGAGCCGAGGTGCAAGGCACACACGTCGTGTGGCACATTCGAATCATCAAATGAATATTCGCTTATTTGCATCACTTTGCCGCTCAAGTTTGGGGGTTAAAACAGATATGCAGCACAGCAGGTATAATAAGTTGGTTGTGTGTATCTGTGTCTATCTGTGTGGCGGCAGGTGTGTGAGTTGGGTTACTGACAAAATGAGTTTTTCACTTCTTGCCGAGTTTCTGAAAGGGCTGCGTGTATGTGTGGGAAAGGTTAACCTTTGATTCAACAGCTGGGAGCATTTGCAAGGATGACTTTAAATGAAGATTTCGTTGCTTCTTGTATACATTTCTCGTTTGAAATTAAAAAAAAATATATATATATACCTACATATATATATATATACCATAAAACAAATTTCTATAGAAGTCAAGCATTGCTTTTGGGGTTCTGTCCTTTAACTTGTCTCTAGACACATACACTTATATAAACGCATTTTGTATCTATCTCAGACGCTTAAATATATTAAAGCCAAGGATTCAAAAGAAATAGCTAAGTAGTAAATTTTTGCAAATAGCCAACTTTGAAGTCATCTTTTTTGTTGGGGCACTTTGATGCGCTTTAAAAGTTCCTAAGAACTTTAAATATAAAATATACTCATTTTATTCAAGTAAGAATAAGAATGGGTGGAATTAAATTGAGACCTGAGAACGTAAACGCTCTACACGCAAAGGAACAAACCACTCTAGGCAAGTAAAGATACAGTTTGTTTTTAACTTTCTAGACTTTTTGGCCACAGCTGATTCGAAGTATCGGCATTGGTCCCTTTTTCACCATTGCAGAGATTAATTAGTTGCGGAATGCCCCTGGATGTCGGCATGTGAAGCATGTTCTGTAATATAACAGAGCTCTCGAGCTTGGTTGATGCAACTACTAGCATACTTTTTCGGGAAATTTTAGCAACCGAATTCGCTCTTTGAAAGTAGGAGATTTACTGTAAAAATAACGAGGTTTTAGCAAGATAATAAATAGATTTGTTTTTCTCAAGATTCTTTACAATGCTTTGTCCATGAATCCATTTGCTTCAGTTCTAATGAAACTAGACGAAAAAAAATAAAGAAGAGGAAGAAGTAGGAAAAAAAAATACTCAACGCCTTAAGCATCCAATTTGCACGCTTCAATGCATTTCTTTAGCTGCATAAATTTGAGTAGATTTGTTGCAAATCCCCACCTGCATGCCACAAATAGTTATGCAAATCCCAACCAACACATTGAGTACTCCACCAATACACACATTGGCAATATCCGAGCGATTTCCTACCTCATATTCAACTAATGATATTGAATAAGCACTTGAAAAACTCATATAAAGTAAACAATTGATTTCCATTACGTGTATAGGAATGCAAAGTCCCCTACAGTCAATACCCCATTCCCATTCCCGTTCCGATACCCATCACTCTCTAGTTGTGCTATTCTTGCCCATGGCCATGATATAGAAAGTTAAATAGAATTGAAGTGAGACAGCAAGATTGGACGGTGACAGACAGAGACAGGCTATAGAACATGTAAGAGAAGACTTTTTACAACTTGCAATTTCTTGCGAATTTTTGCATTTTTTTTACACACTTTGCCACAAATTCATGGCTGAGCGGCAGGGGGTAATGCCACACAGAGAAGGGGAGAGTCGTATATGATGGCAGTTTTTTCGAGTTATTTTCATATTTGTTTAAAGTCTATTTACCGCAAGTTGACAGTGAAATATGCGAAACTAGCGCGTAGCCAAATAAGTGCGACAGTTTCCGTTTACAACAGTGCGCCAATGCCAGTGTTGCTGCCGCCGCCGCCGCCGCCGCCGCTTCTTCTAAGGCTACTCATCCTGCCGCTGCTGCTGCTGGTGATGGGTTGTTTCTGTTGCAGTAGTTGTTGGATAGTGCTGGCATGTCATTGTGGTTTGTTTGTTTGACTTGCCTGGGTAAGGATTTCATGTGTTTAAGGAACAGCCAGACCCGAGACCAACCGCAGTGACTGTCTGTCTGTCTCTATGTCCGGGCGTCCGGGTGTGTGGGTAGCCTGCCTGTCCGCATGACAATTTGTTGTTCATGAAATCTGCAGCTCTGTTTCCATTTCTGCATTTGCTTCTGCAATGTTTTTGCGCAATTTGCCAAAGACATGCAAAGCACGAAAGAGATATGCATGGCACAGCTAAGCGCAGGCAACGTTCTTGACGAGGATGATGGCTCTAGGATGGCTCTCTACAGCCAGGCGGCAGCAAATAGTCTGACATCGTTGCAGTGTAAACAAACCGATATATTCCCCCAAGTAGGGCTCAGCCGGAGCAACAAAACCAAGCCAACAAAAAGTATAAAATGGTTTGCATTGCTTGCAAGATGTATTGGGTTTCATCAGCTGCATATCCTTACCGCCGCGTGTTGCCAGACCATTCAGCCAGCCAGCCAGCCAGCCAGCCATAGAAGCACGATACTCGTTGAGTCCGGAACGGGAACGAGGACGGAGACGGAGTCAGAGTCAGCCTGCCTAACCACTGAGACGGAAGTAATGTGTCTATCAAAGCATTAACAATGTCTTTGGCGTTGCGTCTCTGCATAGTTTTTAGTTGGCTGCTCAATGGCTTTAAATAATGTTTATGCAGTGAGCGAAAAAATTGAGTGGATTTCAGGTGTCAAGGCAAAATTGGGTTCGGGTTCGTGTTCATTAGACAGAGCTTTATAAATCCTTGTTTTAACGAGAGATTCCCGTGGAAATCGATCGCCATCAATGTGCTTTACAGGCATTGCCCAAATCCTTTGGAATGTGTGCTGATTGGATAGCACAGCAAGCTTTTCGGTTAGTATATAGAATATCTATCAAGGAATATTCAAAATATTTTGCATAAAGTTTAATAATGAGAGCTACAAATAGTTGAGTTTAGATAAAGAGCTGTCAGCAGATCGTAGAGTCTACTTGTAGATATGTTATTCCGATTTGGGGTGCCTGAGCTGTAGGTTTTACTGAATATAGCATAAGCTTATTACTTGTTCTATCAATTAATTAGGCTTTGCATCAGGACTAAAATCAGCGTTCTGTAGAGGACAGGATCTCTTTTTATACAAAAGGAAGCCCAAGGTTATCACTTGGGAAACGGTTCTTTTAAGAAGACTTAAGAGAAAATGTTTTATTCAATTTCGATTAATGCTACAAATAAAAGATATTTGGGCATTTCCCAGAAATGTCAACCAGAAAAAATCGTTGCATCAAACGCTTTATTGATCGCTCGGTCCGCCGGAGACAAATTGGATACACATATTGGTGTCCCAAATGACAAATTTGGTTTCGATATTTCTATATTTTTAACGAATTGTACCATGAAATCGATTATCTGACCAATCAATCCTGTTTATAAAACTTGACAGAAGTGAAGTTTAAAACGACCTCTGTTTTTTTCGATATATTGAAAAAATTAAATAAACCTTTTTCATTGTATTGTTCGATTATTTAGATTTCTGTCTCATTGTATGGATTTCGGAGATCTATTGGCCTAAACTACAAACATCATCATTAAGGACAATATTATATATTTGCTTACTTTTAGAAATTAGGAGAGTTTTGTCTAAGAAAGTAAAGTTAAAGTTTCCTAATTGTTGAGCTTTCGTAGTCCTATCCCATTTTTCTCTCAGTGTACGCATATTGATATATAATTGTAATTTCAGACTTATATTGAATGATTTATATGTGTGTATGTAAACTATATATATTTATGTGTATATATGTGTATATATTTTAGGTATATAATTGCAATGAAATCCGCTTGTTGTGTTGTGTTTGCATAAACGCCTTATGCAAAATTGAACACAATTAAATTAGTTGCGGCAACTCAAACGGCAACCTGGGATTAAGGTGAAATCTGCACCATTCCCTCACTGCGTCATGTGTCTGTCACCCCTATATCGTTTTCTTCTGGCCTATGTATAACTAATTTACTATGTAAATGCCTGCTATATGTAGTTGTAGTTGTAGTTGTAGTTGTAGTTGTAGCTGTAGGTGTACGTGTAGGTGTAGGTGTATACATACATCTACATTCATGTGGCTTGTTTGTTTGTATATGCTGTTAATTATAGGCAACGTGCAACACAGCCGCATCATTATTGTTGTTGCATGGCTAAAAGTGGAGTGGGATGGGCTGGTGTTCAAGTGCCGAAGGAGGGGCATATGAGGGCATGGCTTGAGTTTCAATGCCTTACATTGACATTTCAAGCAGCAGCAGCAGCAGCAGCAGCGACATCTACGACAGTTACGACAGCTACGATGGCGTTGTCATGAAACCTTTTCCTAAGGATTATGCAAATCTGCCACTCATCGTGTAGAACACACTCACTCACACACTCGCACTTACATACATACATATATTTGCATTTGCATACACATAGTTGAAGATTTTGAGCGTCATAATTTATGCCACCCGTTTCAAAAAACACAGCAACAGCAACCACAACAACAACAACACAAACAAGGACAACAAGTGTACTTCATATCAGCCGCTTGGCATGCCTCAAAAATTGCCAGCACTGTTGGGCATTCGTATGTAGGTAAGTATGGCTAAATTTGGACCTATACGAGGACCCATGCAGAGGTGTACACTTGGTCTAAGCAGAGAAAACAACAACAACAAACAAAGGCAGTATTATAAGCTACATACGTTAGCTCGGAGAAGCCCAAGTTGGAGCCCAAGTTGGGGCACACTCGTGAGTAAAGAGTTTTGTTCCCATGTATTGTAGTTTTTTTTTAACATTGAAGATGACTCGATAGAAGTTAATCGTAAATTGTTGATTATTGATGGAATGCAGTCTCAAGCGTAACCGAATAAGAGTAAAAATCTCTGTCTAGTTATTCTATAATTTGATGATATTTTCAAGCAAAACTCTGTGGCAGAGACTTTAGGAACTTTTTTTTTAGCAAGAAAAGGAATAGGACAACGAAAGGAGCCTTAACAGAGCTGTGCATTATAGAACATATCTCTAGTATGTAAAATTCTGCGCCTTTGGAATAAGTTGGGAAAATTTGCAAATATCTAAACTCCATATAAGATGCCCTTATTTTATAATTTGTATTTTTTTTTTAAATGATCTTATCTATCTTTTTTGCTAAGCTTTAAGCCAAGTACTCTCCCTTAAAAATGACACCTACAACAAAAACCTACAACCTAAAACAGCTTTAAAATTTTATATGCAGATTCATCAGTGTCATCTTCTGCTTAGTCTCTGTCCCTAGCAGTTTAGCCTACTTCAGCTTTTTTAACCGTAATTACATCATAAAAATGTTTTTTTAATGAAATCACTTTTTTTGTAAGAAACTTTTTTTTTTTTTTTTAATATATTTTGTAATTATTAATGTGTCCAGCAAGAAACTCCCAACAAGTTATGCAACATTTAGGCTAAACTCTTTGACCCTCTTTGGAGAGGATTGCAATAAGCGTTCCAGCTTGAACTTGCCACCCCCCCAAGTCCTAAAGTGCTTATGAAAAACGCTTAAATTAACTAACTTACACACACGCAGACTCTCCGTCTGCCAACACCTATATCAGCAAAGACACCAACAAAATGGACAGCCTTTTGGCTTACACCGCTTGTACTTTCAGTGGGACAGTGGACAGAGGGACAGTGGAACAGTGAGTCAGTGTCAGAGGGAGAAAAAGTCTGCTGCATTGACTGTGAGATAGTTCGCTGCAATTTCCATATATGGAAAAATTCGGTCTGGGGCTGAGCCGCTTTACAAAAATATCTAGTTTATTTGCCAGCACAGTATTTTTTTATTTCATTTTTTTTTTGCTAGTTGGCTAGTTTACTTTATGGTGTGTGTGTGTGTGTGTATCTATGTGTGGATTTTTGCTATCGCAAAGCTTGCAGCATGCTGCAATAAAATCAGTGGCAAAGGTTGTAGATGCCATTGCAGCTGAGCAACATTTGGTCAGCCATTTGCCACAGTCTGTCTGATGAGCACGCTCTCTCTCTCTCTCTCTCTCTTTCTCTTTCTCTGTCGCTCTATCTCCTCTGTGTGTACGAGTGTGTGTGTGTGTGTGTGTGTATCTATGTGTGTTTGTTAAATAGAAAATTTGCACTGAAAACTTGCACATAAAAAATTGCAAATTTACGTTCTCTTTTTCTCTCGCTGTGTTTTGTACTCAGTTTATTTGTTGTTTGTTTGTTTGTTTGTTTGTATTTGAAAACAGTTTTGTGATTTGCATTTAAAAGGTGTAACGGGCCAACTCGTTTGCATTTTAGGTGTAAGCTTTACCTAAAATATAAAATGCCAGCTTGCATTCCCAAAAAATAAGACCAAAAAAATAAAATTCCAAAAACAATACTGGAAAAACTTTTGCAAATGATACCCCTCATATATGTATATAATATGTATGTATGTATATATAGATATTTCGATTGTTGTTGTTGGCTGCATTTGACACAAATAAACAGTCAACAATGCACATAGAAATGTATAGCAGATGGACAGACAGACAGACAGATAGACCGACAGAACTGACAGCAGCACTGTCTACATGAAATTGGCTGCCAAAAATGGTCATAAATTTTGCAGTTCACAATGCGTATACGCCCCATTGTTGCAGTTGTTAAATGTGTTTCATTTGAGGCACACATACTACTATTAATCATATTGACTGTCCGGCTGTCCGGCTGTCCGACTGTCCGACAGTCCGACTGACTGACCAGTGCGCTAATCAATCTTGCCTAGCTGTCTTACTTTCAAAATGGCGCTGCCATTAAAAGAAAAATGGCGACGACGACAATGGAGCAATTGTGTTAAGGCTAAAGTCATTAACGCCTCAGTGGGCAGCGCTAACTACCTGATATTTTGTTTATGACCGAATTGTAGCGCAAATCTCCGGCGTACTGTCTTGCTGCTTTTGTTCAATGAGCCGGCAGGCAAAAGCCAAACAGGATTAGTTGTAATCAATAACTTGGCCAAGTAGTCGGTCGACTCGTTCAAGCCTAGCCGGCCGAACCTCTCCCTCTACGAAGCCAAGTCAAGTTGAGTTGAGTCTTTGCCGGTCCTGTCGAAACTTTTGCACAGCTTATGGCACGGCTTATATAAAGCTACATATATATACATAGATATATATATACATATATCTATACCTACATAGAGACATTGTATAAGCGCCTTGGCATTTTGCTTTTGTCTGTGGCCAAGTTATTATGATCACGGCAAATACGTATTAATTGAAAAGTTTGCCATTAAGAATTTTCGGTTGGTTAGGTTTTTGCATTTCCTTTTTGTTGTTTTTTTGTTCCCGCCCTCAAACTCCAGCACTCAAATTAATATAAAAGCAATTTCGTCTATAAGTATTTAAGTGAATCTGTTGTCCTAGGCTTCCCTTATAGCCAACTATTTGATGGTTATAAAATTTGACAGTTTTCCAAAAACTTGGCACGACAATAACTTGAAAACATTTTGATTGATGACCGTATAAGTAATAAGTAAGTATATATATACTCTATATGTATATAGAATCATCTACCAGCAACTATACGGAACTCTTCTCCATAGCTCGTCGTCATTATATTCGCATTAAACGTGTAAAACTCTAAAGCATCGTTGAAGCCTCGCAAATTGCCGGTTGACATTTTATGATGAAGCTCTAATATAAAAGTTGCGGCACGTTAAGTATAGAAAATTATCAGCAGAGATTGGATTCCTTCCAGAGCACCTGGTTGGGTGAATATGGAAATGAGGGCTTTGCGGGAGTTAAATGTTCCTTGTCGATAATGCTAATGGGTAAAAAATGAATTGATAACTGGTGGAGTTGTAAAAATGCTAAAATGGGATTCAGTTGAGAATGGAAATCCATTACTTTAAATCTAAGTGGGTTAGTTAGGAAGGTGCTTAATAAATTCCATAATTTTTGCACTCAAATTATGTGCTTTGGTAGTTTGAAATAAACTTGAGTACTATATACTTAAAAATGGTCAAGTCTTCTCTTATTCAACAATGCCAATCCAAAATTATAAATTTCCTCGCAGCAGAAAAGTAAGATTCATGTATAAGGACACATCAAGTATTCGCAGTGTTTTAGCTAATTATCAAAATTTGTTTTGAAAACGTCAGAATAAGATAAAAGAACAAAAATTTAAAATTGAATTCAGATCCCCGAAACCTTTGAACTCGTATTTTCTTCTGTGGGAGCTTTTTCGGCAACGTATTCAAAAGCTTTGTTAATTCTTATCTTAGAAAAAACTATGATATTAATTTTATTTTAGAAAAACAAACAAAAAAATACATAAAAATTAAGCATTTACTTTATATGCTTTCAACTAAATTTATTCAGATACAGTATGAGGAGGATTAGAAAACATCCGTTTGGTGGGGTTACCAACAAAGCGATAAAGACCAGTGCTATACATAGGATCTGGCGCTCATTAAAATCGAAAAGTGTCTATCAAATCGATTTTCGTTTAGTAACGTAATCAAGAATGGAATTTCTTGTTTTTGGTTTTTGTTGCCTGTGCTACATAACAAGTCTGGGCGATGGGATGGAACTATACGGTTGAGTACAGCACAGTACAGTGCAAGGAGTAGGAGCACCCATTACCAATTTAAAGAGCACTCGAACAGCTCTCATACACACACACGCGCACACACTGACGAACTGACGGAGTGAGGCACAAAGAGACGTGCTGCATGTGTGTAAGTGGAGTTACTGCAGGTAGGCAAAGCACAGAGCAGGAGCAGGAGTAAGAGCGAGGAACAGTGTTGGGTAAGGCAGTGAGAGGCAGCTGTCGAGGCGTCGGAGCACCCGACGCCGTCTGCGCTTTGCAGTACTTGTCAAGATTGAATTTGGTACGAAATTTTTTGCTGGATTTGGAGTGATTTTTTTCGGTTGCTTTTATTCTTGTTTTTTTTTCTCTATTTTTCTCTTTTTTTTTGGTATTGATCAAACAAAACGTTGCAAGTGGCAGTGAAGGTGTCGGTGTCATTGCTCACAAGCACACAAAAATAAATCGTATATACACCGAATATATATATTCATATAGCTATATAGTACAATATATATATAGAGTTGACTATGCCAACAAATTTTATCGTGCTTCCTGTGCTTTCTATTTCTCCACGAATATTTTTCTTTGTTTTTCCTTTTGGACTACACGGAACGCGCGCATTGCGCATAACTAAGTAAATTGCATGATTTGTACTAAAACTGTCATTTTGATTTTTGTTTTCTATTATGTATTACTTTTTTTTTTTGTCTTGCATATAAATAAAGTATATATTAGGTATATATAAAGTATATGCAATCGTTTGACGCTGACTTACCGGACCAAACTGTTCGAAATAGCTTTTGACATCCTCCAGCGTGGTGGGCGCCGACAGGCCACCCACAAAGATTTTCTTCGTTCTCGTCACCATCTGCAATGAGCATAAAAATAAGAGAGACCATGAAAAGAGTTGTAATAAAAATTCGCTTTAATTTAGCTGGCATTTAAATAACCATTTATACGAAAGTAACCGGGAGTAGACTCCGTGTACTTCACTAAGCTAGCTTATGAGTCGAGTCTGCAGACTGCAAGGAGCCGCAATGTAACTGTTATTTACAGGAGCCGGATTCCCGTAACTATCGCTATGCGTAGTTTCCGTATTTTATACTCGCTCTGGCTCTGTCTCTGTTCATACACTGCCAGCTACGAATGGTACGAAGGGTATTGGCAACTTGGTAAAAACAAAATGGGTTTTTTTTAAAAAAAAAGGGTTGTTTTTAAGTATGCGTAGAAGGTATGTATTTAAAACAAAAAGGACTAAGTTCCATCTGTCATCCATTTGCCACGAAGCGACGAAACTAATAAGAGGGTTATATAAATTTTTCATTGAAAATGCGACTAATCCCATGGAGATAAAGTTTTTTTGTATTGATTATTTTGGATGTATAATTTCGTTTTAATAAAATATATGCCAACAATACCGGAAAAACTTTTTCTTGTTGAATATTTTTTTTTTATTTTGTATACCATTTAGAATGAAATTCGTAATGCTAAAACTTAGTCTTATCTAGATAAGAATATTTCCATACTTTTTGCATTTACAGATTTAAAGCTTCACCTCGGCTTATTATTGCGGACGTAACCGGAAAGTGTTCTAAAAACTTGGTTTAATGATGAAGCACACTCATTTCGGAATAAAAGTTACAAGGTTTAAGGTCTTAATTTGAAATTATTATAAATGGATTGGTCTTTTATTGGCGCTCTTTGTTATTTTAGTAAAACATTTTTTAAGTTACATATGTATATAAACAAATACAAATATATATAAACAAATCGTAGAAAACTATTTGTATTTAAATATGACATATTGTATATCCAATAATAACCTTTTATATTACACTAACTTATTGCATAAATTTCAATACTTTTAGCAGTCCTTAGCTCTGCAAAGGAAATCAAAGTGAAGCACCATGGCTAAGTAAAATGGAGTCCCTAACGTTACTTAAAAATACAGTCCATATTGAAAGAATTCCGATATAAAAGGATGGTTTACCTCATATATACTTTACAAAAATATTGTTTACATATCGTAAATACTTTCTATCAAAGGACTTTTCAGCTGTTTCTAAATAAAACAAACGTCAAATTATAGTTTTTAATTATGAGCTAACTTTATAAATAAATAAATAAATAGACAAAAGAACGAAATTCTTTAAGTTTTTGTATTAGCTTTGGAAGAATTTAGAATAAAACGAATTTAAAAATTTGGATTCATAGTCGGGAAAATCACAAATATGCGCACCTGCTGGTAAAGTTTCTTGTCTCTAGCTTTCATTGTCTCCGAAATCTAGCTGTTCATACAGACAGACGCTCAGACATTCAAATATGACTTTATCGCAACCCCAGATGATGATAAGTATTTTGCTATAAAGCACTTGTGGTCTGCCACAAATCTAGTATATCTTTCGTAACTATAGGCACCTACAAGGTATAATTAAATATAATTATAAAATAAATGTATCTTTATGATCTATTTTTATTCAGTAAGTATTTAAATAAATTTCGTATCTAGAAGATTAATATGAGTATTTGTAAACTTTGCTTATTTTGAACAGCTTTCACGTTTACTGTACGTTTCTTACTTACATTTGGTGTCAAATTCTCAAATCTCTTTTTAAAACTTTAAAATTCAAATTGATTTTACAGCATAAATTAGTTATGTTTTGAAATAGTAATTAAGAATCGCATTCCTCTCCACTTGGCGAAATTATTTAGTGTATTTCAAAATTTCGCTAAGTTAATGCCCCCCGCAAAGTGGATATCTCAAATAATTAGCAACTTTTTGCATTTATAGAGTCATCATTTCGTAAGGACAAAGGACAAGCAGTCCTGCCACCCAGCTGCTTGAGTGCAGAGAATTCCTGAGTCGTTTATTCGACGATGTCTATAATATGTGCAGTTGGAGTTTTTCGAGTGAAAAACGTAAAGGGCGTTACGGCCATAGGTCGCCCATTTTTTGGCTTGTTTTATACTTGCTTCGAAACTGTGCATTTTATGTAGTAACTGCATACGTGTGAATGTGAACGAGTATGTATCTGTGTGAGTGTGTGTGAGTGTGTGTGAGTGCTCCTGGCATATTTAAGCTGACAGTTTCAAGTGCCAACTTTACGCAGTAAGCGCAGCAACGAAAATGATGGCGGCAAGTGCCAGCTCTATATTTTTGTATGTATTCGAGTGTATCTGTGTGAGAATGTGAGTGTGACATGTGTGCGTGTGTGTGTGTGTGTGTGTGTGTGTGTGAAGCTGCTGTTTTTGCTGTAGCTGCAAAATGCAGCCTTTTTAGCTTGAAGGCAACGCGTAAACTGTTAACGTTAAGTGACGGCAGTTACGGCACAGTGGGCCAAGGCTTATTGCAAAATGCAAACTTTGAAGCTGTAGCTGCAAATTAAAACTGCAACTTTGTGCTATATGCGGACCAGTGTAGTAGTTATAGTACGTACATCTAGGTGGGTGGGAAGAGCTGGTTGAAGACCAAACACCGAAACCGGATGAAGCTGATGACGCTGATTGCACTGACGCTTGCAAGCTGCAATTTATGAGCACGCTAGCTGCCAGGCAGGAGAGCACACACACACTCTCTCACACACACACACACAGATATAGGAGAGGCAACAATAACAGCAAAAACAAGAACTACAACAGCAATGGGAAACAGCTCGAGAACAGAAACAGAAACAGAGCCAAAGCCAGAGTCACAGAGTCTGTTTTAAGGGTCTGAGTCTGAGTTAGGGTTCGAGTCTGGGTTTCTGATGTGGGATACGTCCGTTAAGGAAGCTAACGATATGTAACAACGGCGCTGATGTTTCTGCTGTGCCAGCAGTAAAATTCATACAATGTCGTAAAATTAAAACACTTGTGCTCTCTCACACACACACACACACGTACAGTCAGTTCCAACTACCAAGTTAGTTGGAGTGCTGTCTGTCGGGTTTGGCTTGCAGCTTTTGGCAGGAAAGTCGTTTGGCCCGACTATTTTGTGCTGCTCTGCACTTTAACGCTTGGACATCAGCCGCCACCCACAGTGCAGTCCGTAACAATTTGCAAACAGGGAGAAAAAGGATAACTAGTAAAAACTAAGTACGTTTTGGGTATTAAATGTTTATATACCCTTTTTTGCGTTTTATCATTGAAAACCAGGAAGCTTTGAGATAGCAAGTCCAAAAAATGCATCAATTAACATTAACCAATATAACTACCAATAATCTACAAATCATGAGCGTAGAATAGCCTGGTGAGTAGAACCCAACAAACCCCACAGATCATTCTAATGAGCTAAGTATACTTTTAAAAGAGTATTAACGTTAAACCAAAATAATAAAGTAAAGTTAAGAGCCTCAAGAAACTAACAACATGACGTCGAATGCACGACCAGTTTTGTTGAACTCCCTCCCATCATCAATGAAAATTGCAGTGTTGTTAAAAAGTGATTCAAGTTGCAAAAATTTGCCCCAAAGTGCACACCAATTGTCTCTACGTGTTGCATGATAGCTGTGTGAGTGTGAGTGTGAGTGTGAATGTGAATGGAGAGTGTATACAAATCACTAATCACTGCCAAAGAGCTACTTAAACTAATAACTGGTCAGTGGCAGCCAAGTAGCCAGTGGTGAGTGGTAAAGCCAGAGGCTTGAACCGAACCGAATCAAAGCCAACTGCATGGAACTGAGTCAAAGTTTAGTGTTCTGTCTATTCTGTCAATGTCATCATCAAATATAAATAAACAAGTCTTGGAACACGCCCAGTGCGCTGATAACGCGAATCAAGGCATGAATCAAAAAACACACCCACTACAGGATATCGGGCAGCAGGAGGCACAATCAGCGCAAGGAGAGGCGCGCACAAAACAAAGGAACCACAGTCCGAGCAAACAAATGGAACCACACACGCATACTAACGAAGTGACACGGCATTTTAACGGCCAGCGCACAGATTAGGAATGTCAATATTAGACACGGCCATGATGGCGAATAGTAAATGGCGAAAAATGAACGGAGAATGGCAAATGGCTATGACCGGAGCCATGTTGATGTGTTTTGGGCACTCTCCGAGCCTAACCTGCCTTCTCTAAGGAACCGCTGAATTTTGACAAATGACGTCAGGCAAGTGAAGGGAATGAATGACATGGAAAGGCATTAGGGAAACCTGAGCAAGCCATTCGATATACATAATATAGGGCAGAAAACTAAGGACGAACGCTAGCAAACCTTAGAAAGGCAAACAAAAAAAAAGGAAAAAGATTGGGAAGCAAACAATTTATTTCTATTGGGATCAAAGCAGCAGTGGCAAGATGTTAGCTGGGTCTAATTTATATCAAATGAAATTGGCATTGTCATGAGGGTATCTGAAGTATCGTCGGCAAAAACTTTCAACGCATATTAAATTCTTGCAGGTAGACGATGGATAGAGACATTCGAATGTGTATACGTATAGGAATAGCTTGGGTACGTCGTTTAGTGAACTCAGTGGTTCTAGTGCAAAAGTTATCGAAGTTATTGAAATAACAAAATGGAATTGTCGATGGTAACTAAAATGTTTTCAAATTTTATGGCATATCTCATTACATTGTATCATGATCCTCTTGTTCTTTCTTTTAATTTTATATGATGAGACTGATATAATTTGATTGATAAAGTTTGTTATCAATGTGATAAAATAAGAATTTTGTACTATGCAAATTAAATGACGTAATTTTTTAAAATACTTTGCTGAGTTTTATTCAATAAAATACGATAAATTCATTAATAGAAAAGGTGTGAACATCTTCTGAATAAGATAATAGTAAGAATTAACATAAACTCCTAGAATGAGTAGAACCTACTACTACTAGCTTCTAAACTATCAAAAAATCTGATGGACAAACAAATATATTATATTTTCAAATCTTATAATCTTTTAGCCAGAGATACTTATAGCTATTTTTACTTTTGTGGATAAGTGCATAAAGGCAAGAATACTCAGATAAAACGTAGGTAACCCTTAAAACGATGCAAAAAGAGAAAGTGAACGACAACAGTCGCCTTTTTATAGAAAAAAGAAAGAAAAATAAAAGATTGCGTGACAAAATTGTTATTGCATAATCCTAAATCATAATGTTTTGGACATATGTGTGTCGATACAATGTACAGGGTGCTACATCTTTTATGGCGGCATGTAAACGCTGAGTAACTTTCATATTTACTAACCGATTGATTACATCAGATATGTTTTAGGAACGTCAACTTACACCGAAACAACGCTCTGAAATAGTGACACTTTACATCGAAAACAGTCGTTCCATTGTTTTAACTCAACAAGCATATCGGAAAAAATATCGGGGCAAAAAGGCACCATCTGACAATACTATTCGTCGTTTCATGTCGAATTTTTTTGAGCACGGGACAATAGGAGATCGTCTACACGCCGTTCATCAAAGACCAAGACGTTCCAATAAACTGGTTGAAGCAGTGAGAGAGAGGGTTGCTCAGGACCCAACCGTGTCGTATCGTCGCCGAGCTCAGCATTTTCGCGTCAGTAAAACCACTATGTGGCGCATTTTGTAAAATGATTTGAGTTTGTTTCCGTATAAAGTGCAATTAACATAAAGAATATTGCCGACAGACTGTTCACGTCGCTTGGAATACGGCCAAACAATTCCCGAGACGTCTGGTGTCAAAAAGAGGCGACATTGACTGGCCAGCCAGATCACCTGATTTAACGCCCCCGGACTTATTTTTGTGCGGTTATCTGAAAAGCAAGGCTTACGCCAACCAGCCCCAAACTATTGACGAGCTCAAGGCAATCATTCGTGCTGAAATCGACGCTATAACACCCGAGATGCTCGGAAAGGTAATGGCAAACGCAGAAAAAATGAGTCATTTTGTAAATGGTAATAAAGGTGGCCACTTACATAATTGATATTGTTTTCAAAAACTAGTCCCAAAAAATTGTAAAGAACCAAACTAAAAAAAATGCATCACTTATAGAAATCGTTTATTTTTTCTCAAAGTTATTCAATGTTTACATACCGACATAAAAGATGGAGCACCCTGTATATTTGCTGATATCTTACAATATAATAAGCTCCAATTTTTTTATGTTAACAATTTTTTTGAAACAATCTTTATTTCCAAATCTGTCACTGCTTTAGGATTTTTTTATATATTCTGACAATCCGAATTATCGCTACGTTGTCGTGAATATAAAATAATAAAAGTGATTCACTGAATATTTCCACCATAGACTCGAAAGCTTTTATATTTTTTTGTTTTGGAAACTGAAACTGCTAATGAGGGATACCCCAATAAAACTCAATCCTGCTTCAGCTTAAGGCATTGACATTTAAATATATTGTATAATGAAAAAAAAAGGAAGCCCTTACAGTCCAAACGACTCTGAAATAGTCTAATGAAAACAAAACAAAATACAAACAATACGATAAAATGAAAAGCAACACTGCTTCTAATGACTTGGCAGAAACAAGAAGAATAAATAAATACAGTACAAAAGGAAAAACTTTCGCTTGGGCTCATTTTCGTACAAAAGCAGCATTTCCGCTCTATCTAAAGAGATGTCCCGAAATTGCCAACATTTAGATTTAAAAACGGCTTTAAAACGCCTTAAAATTGTCAGCAGCGGTGTGGGAGGGGGGACAGTATTAAAAAAAATATATATACAAAAAAAAAAAATAAAAGCATTTTCCATCAATGGGAAACATTTTTTGCCAATGGCGACGGCGTTGTAGTGAAAAGGCAAAATCAATTTAACACTTTCAAGTAAATTATTCATTTTGCATAATAATTTTCAAATCTGTCAAAAATTCATGCACACACACACAGATACACTGAAGCATTGTTGGCTTTTGTAACTTTCAACGGGTATGCATCCTTCTATGTATGAGGGAGTGAGTGTGTGTGCCTGTTTGTATTTGTGTCTGTGTCTGTGCTTTTCACACGCTCAGCTCGCAGCCTGGCTCGGCTCGGCTTGACTCCTCGGCTGGGCGCTCTAAAAAGCACTCAAATAATTCCCCCGCGTAAGCTAAAACCAAACGCAAAGTTGACGCCGCTGCCGGGACAAACAACAATAGGAGCGCAGCGTTTTAGGCAGCGTGGGGGAGGGGGGTGCAGGGTTTAATAAAACCCTTTAACCGAAACCCGCGCAGGAGATGCCAACGTTGCCACGTCCACCCAGTGGGTTGGTTGCGTTTTTGCCGCGCAAAGCGTCACAAATTCTGTTAAGCGAAAATTTCATCAACGACACACACACACACACCGACAAGGCTCTGCTACAATTTTCATTTGGCATTCAGACATGCCGCACTGCGTCCGCATCCGTGTCAGTATTCGCGTTCCGCCAGCCCGTTGTCAAAATGAAAGGAAAATGTCTCATAAATCCTTTTAATATTAAATGAGCTCGTTCTACGCGCCGCTGCCGTTGCCTCTGCCACTGCTTTTCACTCTCTGCTGACTGCGCTGCCACGCACACACTTAAAATTATGTGGCTAATGGGACCAACTTGCTTGGAAATTGAAGCAACGCGGCTGGAGCTTTGCTTTTGCTTTTGCTTTTGCCTCCTAGCCTCCTTCCTACCTGAGCTTGGTCACACTGTTTTTGTTGTCGTTGTAGCTCTTGCCGACAGACAGACTTGGCAACACTTTTTGCCATTTGTATTAACAACAATCGCGACACATGTTTGCTTACAGCTCGAAATATTTTTATTCCGAGTATCTTTTTTGTGATTTTGTGTGGTGGGGCAAGGTAAACTGGAAATGTGCTGTCCCAGCCAATTGTCATTAAATATAATTTTTAAACTTGTTAAGCATGAGTGTGTGAGTGAGTGTGTGTGTGTGTGTGTGTGTGTGTGTGTACCTTTTTTGTATGTCGCTATTACTTTTTATGTAAATGTGTTTGTATGTACCTGAAGTTGTTCATTTTGTTAGAATTACGCAAACGAGTTTATTAAAGTTGCAGCTACAAAACGACACCCTTTAATAAAAAGCACATTTCTGCCACAACAACAACAACAATGAGAGTGAGCAACAACGCAAACAATTTGTAACATTTGCCACACTTCCCGCAAACATTTCGATGCCAGGGTTCCACCAACTCTTAACTCTAACCGACTTGAAACAGCATCAACATCATTCAAAGTGACAAATTATCCATGCAAATTTTACAAAAAGCAACCAAAATCCAAGGCATGGGAGTTGGAAATGTTCTGTATGCCGTTCCTCTCCCTCTCTCTCTCTCTCTCTTTAAATATGGAAGAGCGTAGGACGACGTTGTTGCCATTTTTATGGGCTCGTGGGAAAGCAAAAGTATGGCATACTTATAGGCGAGCGAGTATCCAACATAAACACACACATATGCGATTATATAGGGAAGAGCCTGTAGGAGGGGAGTAGCAGGAGTAAAAAGCGTTTTGCACTTAGGCAAACCAATGTAATGGAAGACAATGAACAGACAATGAGTTGTATTAAATTTACCAAAATATCATCTCCACGTGTGTGTGTGTGTGTGGACATACATGACAATAGTGACAGGACCCACAAAATATAAATAGCACCAGGATCATAAAAAGGGTACAATGAGAAATCTTATTCTAAATATATATGGAGAAGGCCTAAAATAAACTTGATATGAATTGGACTCGAGCTTAGAAATGTAAATTGCAGTATTTTGAAGATTATGTATTTTGTTTCGAAATTGAAAGAAATGTGCTATTCGTAGGGATACTTTACTATTTAAGGGACTCTGAAATACATTTGACAGATGACCTCTTTACTTGGGTTATACTCATTAAAATTAATTATGCCCATGGTGTCAAGGGTCAAGGAGGTGTGGCATCATATCAGGTCTATGAGTTCCGAATAGCATAATATCAAAGATTTGCTACCCATGCTTCAAATTTAACGAAAAAAAAACAAACCTCACATAATTCTAGGAAACATGTATAACTTAATATATGGAATTAATAAATTATTTAATTTTGAAAAAACACTTTAATTACTTTAATTCTTACTTTTCATACATAAATATGTAAGAAGCAAATCTTCCTGTTATGATCTCAATATTTAATGATTATTTTTCAGAGCCCAAAGTTGTTTTGTCAAGCTTAAAGACTTCGGGCGATAGCTTTCGAGGTACTGCTTATGAAATCCGAAAGATATTTCTTTGTCAATTATGGTTATGATACTTTTATTATAAAAAGTCGAATTTTGCAACAAACACGTTTTTTTCTCGATTGGTCTAATGGAGTCTTTCTGATAAAGTCAACCGATTTTAACCAATTTGGTACATTACCGGAGAACTCTTTAAAACTACAAAACATCAAATTTATTTACGATATCTTCATTAACATGTGCGATGAGCTTTCCACAAAAAAAGTTTTTTTGATCGATTGGTTAACCGATTTCGATAACATTTGGTACACTGCTAGGAAATCTAAAAATCTTTCGAATGCTAAATTATCTCTTTATAAACAAACGAATTCATCTAAGCTCATCTAAAACTTTTGGTTTTCGTCAAGGTCCAATGAAATACCACTAAGGGAGCTCGTCGTGCCTCCTATTGAATATTAAGCGATGTATTCGGAAAGGTTGGTTACTTATACGGATAGAAAGATGATCAGAAGGACATGGATATATCGACTACTCCAGTCTCCCCGTCATAGGTAACTCAAAATATCAACATTAACTTCTCTGAAACTCGTCGCCAAAAAGTTGAAATTTCAGACAATGTATCCAAAAAAGTTTGCAAACTTTAAAATTCATAAGAAATGGAGTAAAAACTTTTAATATTTATTAATTTTTCACTATCCTTTCAAATACAATTTTTCTATTTTTAATCTTTATAGACCAGCATTTCATTTCCTGTTTAAAGGAGCGACACATTGATAAATTTTATGTAGATATTGCTTATTGAGTGTTAATCGTTCGACTTTAAATAAATATTAAACTTTTCTAAGCATCTAATGATTTTGCATAGAGATTTCCTAAAGTATCGCTAGTCCCAAACGTGACCCAAAGATATCCAGTTAAAGTTGTTATAGTAACTTTGTATATCCCTGCGTATCAGCTCTCATTTTGCAATATCCAATAATTTGCTTCCAATAGATATGTTATGCCCTCTGCCATTATTTTCTCAGCGTCTTTTGTTTTAGTTTCAATTAAATGACCACACACACACACACTTGGATACGGGTATAAACACAAACTCACACACAAGCACACAACCACACACACACACACACATAGAGAAATAAACAAAGAGACAGCTGGTCTTTTGTTACACCCAAAAAATTTGTGCAATTTCCGTTTCTAATACTTTTTGCTCAATTTCCTTCAAATTTGCTGAGTCCCTGTTGATTTATTGCCTTGCATATATGTACCTATGTATATATATATATATATATATACAAAAAGCTTAAGCACACATACACACACGTACGTTGAGGGAAAATATATTTTGGCTTAATTTCGTTGATATTTATATGCGGCAGTGTCCAGCCAATAAACACGTCACAAACTATAAGCTCCCATAAATGGCCACACACACACACACACACTGACAAGGACAAGGGATAATGGGTTTCCGCCGCTTTTCCAAAAAGACAGGCATAGCTGGAAGCAGAGATGCCTGAGCGAGACAAAAGACAGCAACATTTGAATATGCCCAAGGGAAATGAAAAGGCAACCGAAAACTGACAGAATGACGAACTGAAGGACTAAATAAATCCTATGCCAGGAATAGCAGGAAGAAGCGTCAGGAGCATCAAAAGAAATGCAAATTATTTGCCAATGTCGTTATTGTTGTTGGTTTGCAAATCAAATGAAATATTATGTGATATGTGTAGCCATAAACTCGTATAGTATTGTACATATGTACATTGTACATACATACATACATACGTAAATATATAATATATTTAAATTTTGCAGTTTTTGTGTATAACAGTTTTGTCTTTATTCTCTTTGACAATTTGAAAGACTAAGCTGACATTTTAATGAGCACAAAATGGCGCGCAGTGCAAATTGATTGCCTGCACTTTACACACACACACGCACACACACGTGCAGGCACAACATCTGTGTGTGTGTGTGTGTGTGTATATAAAATGAGTAGTGACTATGTGTGTGTGTGTGTGTACTGGTCTGGCAAGCAGTCACCTTATTTATGCATAACAATAATGAATATTATACAACAAGCCCGAAATGTAATTCTGTGTAATTAATTATTAATTTATGCGCATACATTTAACTCACACGCATTGTCGTCGTCGTTTGGACAACACACACTCACACACAGATACAACACACTCACACACATACATACACTGACTCTCTCTCTCTCTTAGTGTGTGCGTGCGTTTGGCATTGGCATCCGTACAATGGCTGGCGGATGCGGAAACTGTTTTGCTGTATGGCTGATGCTGCTGCCGCCATTGTTGTTGTTAACGTTGTTCTTGTTGCTGTAGTTGTTGTTGTTGCAGCGACTAACGACGACTAACAAAGTCTGTTGCCTGGTCGGTCTCATGTTGCCTGCCAACAACATTGTTGTTGTTGCTGTCGTTGTTGTAGTTGTTGTTGTCATTCTAATGTTAAGTTGAATTGTCATTAAAATTGTCGTCCATAATTTCGACATTAAATAAACATACACAAATACATATGCACCTAACATAAAAGTACACTGAACGAAATTACATGAATTTTCCTTGAGCATTTTAGACAAGTGAAAAATTCTCAAATTGGCAATTTGAATAGCTTGGTACGTAGTTCCCAAGCCCAAGAGATAGGATAACATCAATATAGGCAACAAAATGTAATCTATAAAAATTATATGAAATATTTTCACTTTTTTGATATAACTTGTAATATCTGAAATTTTCGCAAATAAAATAAAACTTTAATTTTCTCCCATTTGATAAAGAGATTTAAAGGACTTGGCAAAAACCAGTTCATTTGATTAGTACAGTCAAGCTCCATTAAGCTTGTACTTTTTTTATCAATCGTTTAAGTAATCGTAATTCCAGAAGATTTTAGGAAAAATATGTCAATTATTAAGCTATACGGAAATATGCAATTATTCAAAGGAAAAAAACGAATTTTTAATATTCCATGAAAAAGGTTAATTATTGATTACAATTTTTGACAAATTAAAATTGTTTTGATAATATAATGTCACAGTGTTAACACATCCAGTAAAGCTGTGGTAATTTTTTTTTTATTTTAATACATTGAAAAATTTAGTTGCAACATATTTCATGTGGCATGAACGCAATTGAAAGAAAAAAGTAAGCAAGTTTTTAGTTTTGGGAACTACTAGTGAAACGGCAAGAAATTATTTTAAAATTTTAGAGTGTATAATTCTTTTCATTTTTAAAAAGCAAAATTATTATAATTTTTGTTCAAAAAGAATGGTGATAAACCTTAAAATTGACCTAAAAAATTGAACTTGAAAGTTAAGGATTTAAGCACCGCTAGTGTAAAATTTGAATTTTAATGAACGCTAAAAAGATAAAAATATCATAATAAATTCTTTGTAAATATGATCTGCATGTAGAAAATTAATAATTTCAATTATATGGAACTGTTTATTCTTAAGTTTACTTTTACAGATTGAATTAACAAAAAAATTTAGTAACGCTCTGCACAATTTTCCCGAGTGTAGCGTACAATAGGTAGGTGTATGTGAATTGTGAAGAGCGCGCCCTAATGTATGCAACACTTTTGCAAACTTTTGCAAGCTTTTGCGCTACAGCAGCATAAATGGTTACTTTCACATACATATGTATACATATACGTATATACTAACTGCCACATACATGCACATTGTGTGCCCATGTGAGTGGTTAAAAAGTGCCAACACAGCATGTTTTCAACATTGTTTAAATTTATATGGCACATACCCACACCCACATATGCATAGATACTTACACACACACACACACACACTTACAAATGCTAACAATTTATGTCCGGCTGGTTGTTACTGCCATATAAAATGGCTGCTGGTTGTAGGTAGCAGTTGTTGTTGTTGTTGCCACCATTTTCGGTTACTTCTTCTTTTATTTTAACTTAAATATATATATATATATACATATATATACTTACTGCTAAACATATTCAAATCAGTTAAAGTATTTAATGCGCAGACATAACAAGCCATAAAAAAAATTTACATAAACCTAGTAGCCGCCTGCTGTGCTAATAATTCCAAATAAGTCCAATTCGGTGGGACACACCTCTATGCCAATTATGCACTGTAGGTGGCGCTCATATAAATGGCAATTATCATTAACATTGGCTCATTACATAATTATCAGTAGCACAGCTTGTGTAATTGAAACTGTATATGAGAAGAAAAGCAGGAAAAGCGGGGTGAAAAAAAAAGAAATTTAGCCAAAATCAATTTAAGTCAATTGCGATAAAGTTTCTTCGTTCGTTCGCTGCTCTCCTTTTGACGCTAATCACTTGCAGTCACACAAAAAGCAGCGAACACTTCGATTGTCAAAGGCAGCCTACAACAACAACGACAACAATAACAACAACCACAAATAAAAGCGGCTATATAACAGAGTACATGCTGTAAACTCAATAGGAGGTGTACATACCTACATAAGAACACTCCAGGGCAATTGAATAGAAGCGCTTGAGTAAAATTAGGCATAATTTTTCAGTGACTCAGCTTAATCACTTTGACCTTAATATTTTATAGGTAACTAGTGAGACCGGCAGACAATGTCCTGCCCAAGTTTCTTGAATACAGTTAAAATGTATAAACATCGTAAGGTTCTCTAGTTTGCTTATCTAGACAATCATACGATTTTTGGATTAATAAACTTTCATGATTATCTCAAAAGACGTATGGACAAACTTAAGTATTCTTAAGAGAACTCGCATCTGTTATAAATTCATGCGCCACAGAAACTACATTTAACGTCCAATACCCGGTGTTGAACATTTTTCTTTCATGCTATATTCACGATATTCACAAAAATTCATATATTTCACGAACCAAGGCTTAAAGCCTCCGTATTGACAACTTCTAACACACGCAAAAATTATATTTGAAATTCTTCAACGCATTCATGAGAACACCCGTAACACGTAAAACATAAGTTTCTTTTATATATATATGTAGATTGTTTGACATTGTAACGACTTGAATAGAAATTTCAAATACTTTTCCCTGGCAAATAGACTAGTTTACGAATCTTCAAAGATGATGCAACTGTTACCACACCATATCTGAAAGAAACTGCAAAATTACGAAACCACAATATTTATTTTTATTAAATTACTAAAATGACTTTTTACATTTTAAAAGTGAGGGCAAATTATTAAACGCAATTATGTTAAATTTGATTCGACAAAATTATCCCTCTATTACATATATAAAAAAGTTTCTTTTTTCTCATCTTTTTGAAAGTGTAGAACATATAGCAGAAAATATTTCTTTCTCGTGTTTTTTTAAAGAAAGGAATTTAGCGAAATGGGTGGAAAGAAGTTGAATTTTACTGAAGATGAAATGAAAGAGAGCAAGCGAGAATAGCATTAAAGTAGAGGTATGAAAAGAATAAAGAAGTAATTTAATTTCAAGTGGGCCCCCTGAGCCGCTTGCGGTGATGGAGGGGTGGGGTTGGTGAGCCATGCGAGCAGGGAGGAAGCCCCCTAGTTATTAATTATTTTAAGTCCACATGAGCTAAATGCCTTTCATTTTGAAGAGAATAACAACAGATTTTAAAATCCAATCTTAATTCGCACTTGGATAAGTTAGAAAAAAGACTATCAAAGACTAAAGGATGAAATACCCAAAATAAAAAATAATGTTATTTTTTACTGTTGTGAAAAGAGAACGATTCGTCGTTTTTGATGGACATATTGAAAAATAAGATTCGTTTAATCACAAGGAATGAAATTTTTGTTCTTCAATTATACTATTAGATAAATTAATTCATAATATACGTTTGTTTTATGTATAGGAGGTTCTAAGATTATTTTTGTTGTATGCGCCAAAAAATTTTTAAAGTTTCACCCATTTTATTTTATTTTAACTCTCTTTAGATCTTATATTCTCTGCGATCTAGCGATATAGCTATTAACTTATTACTTATATATCTCTCTTCAGCACTAAGCATGCCATCTTCAAAAGATTAATTTTCGTTCTTACTTACTTTACCTAGGTTGCGATTTTATTATGATTTTAATCGGAAATGTTATAATCCCAAGACTTACACAAACTTACTTACACTCTTCCGTTTTTCTATCAGCTGAGCCAACTGAGAAAGGGAGAGGCGTAATTGGGACGAGAGTACATACAAAATATTTGAGCTTAATTCAAGATCCTGGGTATTCTGGTTTAACCCCATTGAAATGCTGCCTTTCTTTGCATCTCTGTTAAAGTTTATTAACTCTTGAGTTTTAAAAGAAGAGAAATATATATTTGTACACTGTACATTTTTGTACTATACATTTTTATACCCTGTGACTTAGAGAAGTCGATATAGATCCCATATTATTCCATAGGAGACAAGTTTATTTTACTTTTTTGATATTAGGGTTACATTCTCTCTCATAGAGGCATGGATGAATAAATGGATAACTCGTTAATATCGTTTATGAAGATATCGTAACCAAATTTGCCACCCCGAAGTTTTTTAGCGTTCCCAAGCACTGTACCAATTTGATCAACTATTTGTTTCATATTTATATTATTTTTTGTAAGTAATCGATACTGGGTAAAAAACTACACTCATATTAACATAAATTAATAAAAAAAATAATTTCGATCGCCCGAGGTTGAACTGAGTTATTAAGAGAGATTTCCCCATTATCTGGAAAAGCGTTTCTAAGTAATTGAGCAGCGGTGTGGCATATACATACTTTATATACATGCATATGTATATAGAACATTGCCATCAATTTAGAACCGAATTTCGCATGTTGACTGTCGGCTTTGAGTTTTTCCTTTTCCTTTTAGTTTTTTTTTGTTTTTTTTTTGTTTTTTCTCCTTATTTTGCTGCTTGAGCAAATAATTTGTCTTTTTATTTCCGCAGCAGGTTGCCACAAAAACGAACGTGGGCTTGGCTATACAAAGTTGCCACATGCCAAGGCAAAACCAGAGCAGTCACACACACCACTCACACACACACACACACACACGCATACATTCACAAAGCTAGTACATTGTTTTTGCTCAAGGTCAGGCCAAGAAACCGAGCGGGAACCAGCTGGGTGAAATTCACGGGGCAAAAGAAGGAGGAGAGGGGCAAACATCTGGCAAACAATTTGGCCAGGCAAGGTGACGGTTTTGCTTAATTAGAACATTCATTAATCAAATCAAAACCATTTGCCATTTGCCACCCCGAGAAAAAAAGCAAAAAAAAAAAATAGAAGCAGGAAGATACGTAAAATACACGCACAAAAAATGGCAGGAAACTTTTGGCGAATGGCAGCCAAACACGCAGGCCATGATATTTGGTAAGATAGTCAAGTAAGCCTCCTCAGTCAGTCAGTCAGTCAGTCAACAACGGCAGGAACGGCAAGAACGAAGAACAGTTGGGGCTTTCAAAATGGGGCGCTGTTTGAAGATTGATGTTTAGGTTTGGTGTTGGCCAAAAAAAGGGACCATTAAAACATTTGTGTATCTATTTTGGGAGCATTCATTCGCATTAACAACAGCAACAACAAAAGCAAAGCGCAGCAAAAATGTTAAACCAAAAAACTTTACTCCAAAGTGAAATCAAAAACCAAAAAAAAAAGGGGGAAGCAAATTCAAAACTACTTTAATGTATGGCACGCATTTGCGTTTGCCAATATATGTATAAGTATCTGAGTGTGTGTATCTGTGTGTATTTGTGTGTATGTCTAAGTGAGCTTGAGCCTGTGTTTGTTTTCTTTTTGCGGCGCTTTGTTTGTTTTTAGTCAACAAGATGGCGCAAAAGGTTGCCAGCTTACAATTTGCCCTTAACTCAGCAGCCATTGAGACACACATACACACACACACACACACACACTCAACACACACACCCTCAGCTATGTATCGTATTTCGTATATCTATCATATGCAGTTTGTCTAATAACATTGGGGCAAACCTTTTGTAAGCCAACGTCAAAGGGTTTTTTCTTTTATTTTTCTTATTTTTCCATTTTGGGGTTTCTCCAGCCTGTCTGTTATAAAGTCAAAAGCAAAAAAAAAAAAGTTGTAGGCAAAACTGTAAAAGAAGATGGGGTTGACTGTTCACTGGCAACTCTAGCTCTTTAGACCGGACCAAAATGCTATTTGGTCTAGGCCCGGCTGACTTTGCTGAGTGGGTAAATTATGCATAAGTTGACTACCGCAAAATTATGACGAGAGTCAGCACCGACCGCAACGGCAAAGGCAGTGCAACACACGCACACATGCATAGCTACTCGCACACGCACACACACACACACAGATACACACACTTAAATGGCTTCGGATTATGCATGAGTGCTGGTTGGGGGAGGGGGGGAGGTGTGCTGCTCTTGTCAACGTACTCATCACATTTCTCTTCGCTTGACTCATACTGCCTTAAATGGGGCATATTAGATTTGTTATCACGTTTGTCGTACTCAAAACGGAGCTCAAAATGGAAGAAGCGCATTTTTTGAAATCGCAACTGTTTGTAGAAAGTTTTAATTTGAAGCCACACTTTTAATTAAAAAGTAAAGACTTTTTTGGAATTATGGAATTATTTAATTCAAGCACACAACTTTTTAATTTATATGCTCTAATTCTAATGCACAGATTTATTTTATAAGGTGATTACGATTAATGAGCTCTTTAAAAGCCTATGCGGTATTAGGCAGTAGCTTTAATCAGCGAGTTGTTTATAATTTATCATTCGGGAATTTTATACGTGGCTTTCAAGATAATTTGTATCTATTGTGGAATAAGAATTGAGGCTCTATGCTCCACTTAGGAGTCCAGATATCGTAGTAGCTGTAGTTGTGGAATAAGCTGGCTATGACGTATGATGTAAAATTTCAAATATGGTTACTTTAAGAACTTTAATTTATTTTGTTGGAATAAGCTTTTACAGATTCCAGACTGCAAGTAATTTGGCTTAAATACTTTTTTGTCCGGGAGACCCAATAAAGTATGACAGCGCCTATTGCAGTGAATAGGGCTGAAAATCCCGTATCGTTTCAATGAAAAAATATTTCTTTGTCAAAATTCGCTTTTATTATTCGAAATGGTGCTTCAAGAGCGATACAGCGATTATAACGGTCTTCAAGTTTTTCGATACCCTTCCGGTAGTAATCCTTCGACTTGTCCTCAAAATAGGCTTCAGTTTCGGCGATGATTTCTTCGTGTGAAATTTTTTCCGGCGAGCATTCTCTTAAGGTCCGAGAATAGGAAAAGTCGCTTGGGGCAAGGTCCGGAGAATACGGTGGATGGGGGAGCAAACGAAGCTCAACTTAGCAATTTCGACATCGTTTTCATGGACTTGTGGCACGGCGCATTGTCCTGGTGAAACAAGATTTTTTTCTTCTTCATTTGTGGTCGTTTCTTGGCGATTTCGTTCTCCAAACGCTCCAGTAACACTATATAATAGTCGCTGTTGATGGTCTGGCCCTTTTGGAGATAGTCGATAAAAATAATTCCTCGCGCATCCCAGAAAACAGAGGCCATGACCTTGCCTCCTGACCGTTGCGTCTTTCCACGCTTCGGAGGTGGTTCGGATGCAGCCGTCCACTCGGCCGACTGGCGATTTGACTCCGGTGTGTAGTGGTGGAGCCATGTTTCATCCATGGTGACGTATCGGCGAAAAAACCGGTTTTATTGCGCAAAATCACCTCCAAACAGGCCTCGGAGTCGTCGATGCGTTGTTGTTTTGGGCAATGTGAGATTGCGCGGCACCCATTTCGTCAGAGCTTTCGCATATCCAAATATTCATGAATGATGTGACCGACGCGTTCCTTTGATATCTTTAAGGCCTTGGCTATGTCGATCAACCGTATTTTGCGGTCTCCCAAAATTATTTTTGGATTTTTTCACGTTTTCGTCCGTAACTGCCTCTCTTTGGCGTCCACTGCGTGCGTCGTCTTCGGTTGACATATGACCGGTACGAAATTTAGCAAACCACTTGCGAATGGTTGCTTCGCCGTGGCAGAGTCCGGATAACACTCATCAAGCCATTTCTTGCATTCGACGGCACTTTTTTCATAAAAAATAATGTTTCATTAACACATGAAACTCTTGACTTTCCATGGTTTTCAAAAATAACAAAAGTAGCGTCACTCTCGATACGATAACTCACAAACTAATGATCCGACAGCTGTCAAATTTTTACAGGTATCTTTTGAAGGTTGGTACTACCTAAGAAGGGTATGAATTTTATTCTGGTGGCGCCATCTCATAGAAACGATACGGACTTTTCAGCCCACCTGTTAATACAATTTCAAGATTAGTGTTTATCAGTTATATTATTACCCAAGACTTTTGGTCTAGCTGAACATATTTGGCTACTTGCTTATACAATACGTATTTTATTTAGCAGATTCATAGATTTTGTTTGCCCTCTCAACATTTAGAACTCATTCCAATGGAAATATAGTAAAACATTGTAATATTTATTTATTATAAATACAGCTGGCGTATTATTATAATAATTGCATTCATTAAAAACAGTTTTTGACATTTTGTAAATGTTTCATTATTTTTTTTCTACAATTTAATTTAAAACGTCGGTCAAGGTGGCGAAACCTAATCTAAACTTTCCCTAAGATCCAACAAATATACTGGGCGTGGAGGCAACAAGTGCGAATGTTGGTTTTTACTCCCAGCAGATTAAAAGTTCTTTGAAATTTATATGTGTTTATGATGCGAACGAACTCAAAATCGTTGTATACGATATTTTGTTGAAATAATTTTTAGTATGGCGAGAAAGAACCGATCACAAAAAACCATAATTTTAACTTCTCTGGAAAGTTATGCTTAGTTAAATCTAAAATCATTCGATTTTTGAACCTTTTTGATGATTTTTATATTTGATCATTTGATCTGCCTATTGTGGATTATAGTTACTTAGAAAGAGAAGAGTTTCTAATGATAAATAGTAAATAGTTAAGATCACTTAAGTTCAACTTATGCACCTAAATTTCAAAAGTAAATTAATGTATGAAGATATTCGTCGCTCTAAAATACCTTTGAAACATTTATCTATTGGCTTTCTTGGCGCAATTTGCCAGATTACCATTTACCATTAGAATAGGGCATTGTAAGATTTATTTCAACTGCTAGAGTATGCAAGACATAAGTATGGAGCCCTGAGCTCACATTTCCAACAGTTTTTCATATATATTTAGCTTTTTAACATTTATGCGCACTAAAGCAAACAAACAGCAAAATATTTGTATGCTGGATAGCAAGCAGCACAAGCAGCTTCAGCAGGCAACACATGCGGCCCTGGGATGTAGCCACCCACATTGACGACTCCTTTGCACCCCCCACCGACCCCCAAGACCCATTGCCTCCCGGCCAGGAACATAAATGCCGCACGACTCTGAAGAGAAGAAGAGATGTAACTGCCTGATGCCTGACGCGGCATCAAGCATTTTGCATTGCTAAGCAGAAATTATAAATCAGGGCAATTGTTGAAGATTTGCAGCCACAAACTAAACTTGCGTCGACGCCAACGTCAGCGTCGACAGCAGCATGATTCTGCATGCCGCATGCCTCACTGCGCCCCAGACAGCAACAGACAGTGAGCTGGATGGGGGGATGGGGTGTAGTGGAGGTTGGCACATTTGGGCGCGGAATTGAAAATTTCAGGCTGCTGTTGTTGACTAACTGACTGGGTAAGTGACTCTGGCTGCGGATAGCTGGGAAACGTGCGCAGGCAAATATTTTGCAAGGACATTGAGTACGTGAAACGTTGCGACAGACACACGGCGAAGAACAAAAATAAACCAAGCCAAATGAATATGAAAAATAAGGGGGGAAAAAACAGTAACATACACACAGATACATTTACAGATGTACGAATACACAGATACTCTAAAAACTAAAATACGGACAGATGCCGCAGCAGCAGCGCGGCTGGCAAAGAGAAATCATAATTTAATTTAACGCATTTTCGTTCTCTCGTCCCTTTGGCCAAGATGGAAAATCATAAAAAAAAACAACAACAACAAGAGCAGCTGAAGTGCAGTAGCGAGGGAAGAGATGAAGCTGAGCATGAAGAAGAATTGAGAGCAGATTGGAGAGCAGACGTGCAGACAGCCAAAAAGTTAAAAGCAGCGGAAATAACGCGCTTGGCGTTTAAAAAGTGTAAAAGCTAACAGCAGCTAGAGAGCGACAAAGAGATTCAGAGAGAGAGAGAGAGATGAGAGGGCGATAGAGAGAGAGAGCTGGGTGGAGTGAGGCACTTTGGTAATAGAATCTCTGGCTGGATTTTAATTTTAGTAATGGAAGACAAAAGAGAAGATGCCGCTGACTACAGTAACAAAGCTGCGAAAGCAAGAGATACAGATACAGAGGCAGATAGCAGATAGCAGGAGACAGGGACGTAGACGTGGACGGATACGGATACACGGATGTATTGTAGCAACCAAATGCAACTGAAATAAGCTTGGCATTGCAGCCCTGGTTTCGAGATTTATTACATGACTCTACCTACATCAGACGACTGACTGCAGGGCCCATCATGTTTGTTTCCTATGGATGCATAGATGTTGTTGCAGCATTTTTTGTTGTTGTTGTTTTGTTGTTGTACATTGCAACCATAAACAACGCAATAAATCTCACAACGAATGCGTTGAGAGATGTCGGGGCGTGGCCGTCGTGGGCGTTTGCTTGCAAATTTACACATGATTGTTATTATTTAACGCTCGGCCATGCGGTTTATACTTTTCTCTCTCTCTCACGCTATCCCTCTCAAGCTTTTTTTATACAAAATTTCGCGTGTATTTTTATTTTTTTTTTGTGAAACAAAGCGGAAATAAGCGCAACGAACACACCGTAAAGTAGACAATGAAATTTTTGCATTTCCTATACATTTGCACACGTAAATAAACGAGCACATTTAAATTTTTACGCTTGGGTGTGTGTCTCTGTGTGAGTGTGTGTGTGTGTGTGTGTGGCTATCCGCATGCATTTAACCATATCAAAAGAATCGACCAACAACATTGATTCAGCCACATAGCCAAACAGGCAATCCAACCGACCATTCAGTAGACTGACTGAACTGACTGAAATCAAAATGCATTACGTATACGCAATATGTGACGCACAGGAACGAACATGCAACAACATGAACACAAAATGCTGTTTATGCATGCCACGCATTATCATCATTTAACATTTCCTGTGCATTGCACACGTGTCCATGCCCATCCCAATGAGTTGAGGTTGAGTCAAGCGTCAGCAATTGGTAGACCAACCAACATAGTCATTGGAATGGAATCTATGTAGTAGGTACATCGTATATATATTCATTGAAAGGAAGCTTAATCTCTGACCTTATCAAGATTACAAGAAAGCGCATCAGTTAAAGCCATTGAAATGCTTTCCCGATTATCAATGAAGCAGCCTTCGATTGACTTGCACTCGGAAGTATAATTTTATTGAGTATACGTCATGTGTGCAGGCTTGTGAAAAAAGTTACATCCCAGTGTGACGTTTTGTATTGTATTGGGACAGATACAGAAAGGTTTCACCTCTGAATGAATGAATATGAAAGTCAAATTTTCCACTTTTAAAGATTTCGGTGTAAAGTTTCGAATTTGAGACTTAAAGTTAAAATAAATTAATCATACGGAAATTATTATTGTGAAACATAAAAACAATGATTAAATTCTGAGAAATAAAATGGGATGCAAATGGGCTGGATTTGTTATAAAAACAATTAAGTAGGAACTTTTCAAAAATATTGCTTTAAAATCATGAAGAATTTTCATTTACATAATATTCCATAGTTAAAATGTGTTTGGATTTAAAGCAAGCAGTGCTTACCTAAAAAGATTTTGTTTAAAATTGGACAAAGGAATATTTTATTTTCGGTTGCTTATTTTATACAACTTTTTGAGGTACTTTACTACTACTTTTTGTTATGAAAATGTTTAAGGCTCTTAAAAAGTTTACATCCCAAGCAAAACAAAAATAAATATTTTATTTAGAATAGACACTCTTTTTAAAAAATACTTATTTATTGGGTCAAAGTAGAAACGTAAAATCTCAGATACTCTTTAGCTTTTTCCCTAAGCTATTTCGTAGAGTCCAATAAGTGGAGGGACGGTTCATCTCTATTTTCTTCTTTTATTTAATGCGATCATTTTGTTACTGATAAGGAGGTTGCTTCTTTTGACATTTCTTACTCTTATCTACGCCACTGTGGTGAGGTAAAGTGACATACGTCAGGATGGGTAATATTTGAATGAAAACTCATGGAGTAAAATATAGTTGCTGATCTGCAAACTTTAACCCCTCGTGGACTGAAACCCAATATAGATATATGTAGTTAAAAGTATTAACTTTCTAAAGTTTAAAGTTAATTTAACGAAATTGGTTGCTGGGTTCATTGGGAAACATAAAATATGTATGTACCTGTGGTAAAAATATTGTAACGCGAAATGTGGTGCAGGCCTTTTGACCAAACTTCAAAATATAGAGTCAAAAGTTCTTGCCACTTTAATATTGCCAAAATAAACTCCTGGCCTTGCCAAGGACTCCACTCATTGTTTTTAGCATTTCTCAGCTAAAATGAAACCCGACGCAAATCTGATAGATCTCTTACCAGCAAATACCCCATGATACTCCCTAGTTACCATAACTTGTAAGTTCTTTCAAGTTTTGCTTAGGTAACTCACTAACTCACCAGCTCATTTCTAGTGCAAATAAGTTCAGGTAAATTTTTCGCAAAAGATAAACAAAAAATAAAACTGGATGCAGCAGCTGCTTTGGCTTGGACGTCAGCTGTATTGGTCTGGCTATGTCAGCAACGGCGCAAAGCCAAAGCCAAGTCAAACAGGTAGAGGGCTGTGGATGAGTGGGCAGGCTGGTCAGAATGGTGGTAGATGTGGTTGGCAGCAGGTGGCAGGTGGCTGGTAGCTGGTGGAAGGTGGATGCTAAGGGCGACACATTTGTAGCTGTGGCAAACAAACAGCAACAAAAATAATAACACCAACTGCTCAGAACCACTGGAGATACGCACTCCGGCTGTGGACAGTTGATGAACTTGGTGTTCAAGATGTGTAGGACAAGAGTTGACGCCTTGCAGCCAAATGTTGCTTGCTGTTCTTGAACTAGCTTGCGACAGCGCGCAACTTTAACACTGATAGCAATTCCAAGAGACAACAAACAGCGTCGTGAACAGGAGCAAGCGCTGGTGCGGCGGCATGAGCAACTGTGACGTAGACAGCGACGCCAACGCAGCATTAAGTATTTGTTTCTTATTTGGTTTATTTTTTTCTCTCTTTGTTTTTCTTTGAGTTTATTTTACTTTCGTGTGCGCCACAGCACTTGGTTTCATTGTATTATGTTTTTCTTTTGCCCAAGCTCTCTCCCATCCTCAACCCTCCATCTACGATAGAGCTAATTGCCTCTTCGTGGTCGTTTTTTTTTTTTGTTTTGGTTCTTTACTTGTTCTGGCCACATGCTGCCAAGTAAGTTTGCTTATTTGACTACCAGGCCAAAAACTTCAACATAAGACAAAAATACTGCACAGAGACCCCTGATCTACCCCATCCAATACCCATCAGCACTACGAGGACCTTTGTGTAATGATTTTGCTTCAACTTTTGTGCACTTTGGCACATTGAGTGCTGGTCGGCGATGCTGGAGCGGAGCGGAGTAGAGTGGAGAGGAGTGGAGTGGAGAATGTGGCATTATTATGGGGGTCTTTAAGTGTGATTTTTGGGGCCGCAGCTCTGTTGTTGTTGTTGCCTTTACAAAAGCAGTTACAATATCAAGTTAATTGTTTGAAATAAGTGCTGTGCCCCAAACCAGTGCAACTGAGGCAAAGTTAGAGTGTGGCAACAAGAGAGACAGACAGACAGAGAGAGAGAGAGAGAGAGTGCCTGATGGAGGCTGGCGCACTTTGGTTGAAATATTTTGCACTGCCTGCTGATGTAGCGGTTTCTTTTGTGCTTTTCGTTTCCTTAGCACAGATACACACACACCCACACACACAGCTGCCCTTATTTATAGTGTTGCCTATGCCTCAAATTCGTTGTCAACATTGTTGTTGTTGTTGTTGTTGGGTGTGTGTGTGTGTGTGTATGTATTGTTGGCAGTTTTCATGAACGTTTTGAACTTTTTCCCTTCTTTCTTTGACTTTGTTTGCCTCAGTGTTTTGAGTGCACTTTTCCATCCAACTTGAAATGAATCTAATAACTTTGGTTTTCCTCTGCCCACATACAGATACACGGACACGCACACAGACACGGACACGGACACGGACACAGCAATAAGAACAACTAAAAGCTGCTTCAGCAAAGCCGATTTTGTTTTGCAGCTTTTTCAAGTGCTTTAGCGGTTTTTCATTATTTTTTCTTTTGTCTCAATTCAAATATTTTACAACTTGCCATACGAAAAAACAAGAAACAAGAACAAAAAATATCTTACAGCTATTGAAACAACTACAATAACCACAGACAGACCAAATTCAGCAAAAACTAAGAAAACTGTTAAAGAATTTTTCCAGTTATAAGTTTTTCCAACAACTTTCCACGTAGAGCTCGCACAATACTCTCTGCTCCCCTCTACGTCTCTCTCTCACACCATTTTCTTCTTCTCTCTCTTACCAATATTAACGGCTCTATTAGTTCAATTTATTTGTCTGACGATTTACGCCTTCCATTTTTTTGTATTTTTATTTTGTTTTATTTTCTTTGCTCTCTCTCCCGACCTCTCTCTCTCTCTCACTCCATTGAATAGCTGCCACCTTTGACATTTCCATTACCATTTGGCAAGACAATGCATAGTTGGGTTTGGCTCAACTCAAGATTCCTTTTCCTGCGTGGGGTTCGGCTCGAGTTTTCTTGGATTTAAGTGGGCTGTTTTGCTTGTATACGGCTTTTGCCTGATTGTGTTTGCAATTTCATAAAATAACAATTGCCCCGCTTCGACGCATTGCTTGTTATTGCCACTGATTGCCGCCGGTGAATGTCACACTTAGCACGTCGATGCTCCGTGTTCCTTCGGTGGTCCTGACTTCTGTCAGTCAGTCAGACTGTAAGTCTGTCAGTGAGTCCGTCAGCAGCTTTTCCATCTATTCTTTCCTATACCCTTTTCCTCGAAGCAGTGTCAATTGCCAGCGTCATGAGAGTTCTACACTGGAAGAAAATTTACGGAAGCAAAGGTTTCGTTGGAAAATGGATATTCTTACACTTCCAAAATTAGTCTGGCAAACTGTACATGTTTAATTTTTATTTAATGGCTCAATAGAAGGCAAAACGCACCTTATTAGAAATACCATAAATCATGGCTTAAATCCAGATCATCTGTATTTAAACAAAACAGCACACACTCTGCAAATTATGCGGCTTATGTCCATATTTTTTTGTAATCTCTAACAATGGGATATATATGTATTTTTTAATGATAACACCGCGTTCCAAGCATATGCGTGGACCCTATTTAAAATTTGATTATGGTGGATTAAAAAAGGTTCCACGCTCTTTTCTGCTAACATTTATCGAATTTCTCTATAGTGAATGCGTACGGATGTAAAAAAAATTTATTTAGCCAACATTTTTTGTTTGAATTAAAATATTTCCATTTTTATTCCACGCGTCTAATAAGTTAAGCGATGTACTCACAAAATTTTTATTAAAAAATGATATCTATAATATGTAAGTAATAACAAAAAATAAATCCAATCTATTACAATTTTCTTGACAGGTGTGCCTCACATTTTAGTGGAATTTGTTCTCATAATATTATATTATATACCCTATATTGGGATTATTGGCTATACTTATGATAACCATTAAATTATTGAATGTACTTTTGTTGGGTTGTAAAAATTGATCTTAGTTGATCTATTGAGTCAAAATATCAATTTTGTTTTTCTATCTCTTATATGCAGACTTTCATCCAAAAGGACTTGTCTAGATAAATTTCTTTAATTTAAAGATGGTAAATTTTAGAAAAAAATTTTGGCTACCTTAGTTACATAGCTAGTTTTTAAGGGTAATAATAAAATTTGTTCATAGTATTGTTACCATATTTATCATATTTTTGATCGTTCTTGATCAAAATCTTCGCAAAGTGTATAAAACTAGCTGGTAAGCCCAACTGGGTTGACGTCATCTGGCTGACTGTCTGTTCGACTGTCTGGTTGGGTAATTGAAATGGAATGTGTTTGTAAATAACTTGGCAAAAGGTGTGAAATGTTTTGGGGGTGGAGAAATGTTGTATGCCTGGTTTTCCATATTCCTATGAGAAGAGTACTTAAATGGCAATGTCGCTGCTACTGGATGATGATGCTGATGAAGCTGCCTCTGCTGCCACTTTGGCGAAATTCAATTCACACACAGAAAATGCTCGTAATTCAATACCCCTGGCAATGGGGGCGTTGAAGGAAGCAACATCATTATTATGATGGTGCACATTATCATCTTTATTCGCCTCTGACTGATTGGTTTTGTTAGGCGACAAGTGACGAGCGAGGAGCGACGCGTAGCAACGATGCTGTTACTCCCCAGGCATATTGAAATGAGTTAAACCAAAGTCACTGCTAAAGTTTCGCCATGAAGGAAGGTTCTGAGATTTTCTCGTCTTCGTCGTCGTCTTCAGTACCAACATCGACATCGACATCTCAAGTGACTCTTTGACATATTTGTTTTGTATTCAATCGATGAATTCCTGCTGCTGATGCTGCTATCCCATCACGAATACTACCCCAACCCCACTAGGGGTGAAATAACTTATTTTCTTACGCACACATTGTATGGCTCCCGCTTCAGAGTTACAGAATCAGCTTCATCTGAAGCTGAATCTGTCGCTGTTGTTGTTGTTATTGTGGAAAATCTGCCTTCACTTTTGCTTGATGTGGGAAACTGAGTTTGATTGCTTGTAGATTTTCTTATTGCTGCATGCCACACACACACACACACTCGCACACACTCGCACACACTCGCACACACATACACAAACAAATGTCGCGGATGTCTGCGTTTGTGTTTGTGTGTCTACATTCGACAGTCGACGTTGCTCTGCTTATAACATCATCAACATCAACATCATCATCATCATCATCATCATCATCATCATCATCATCATCATCATCATCAACATCATCATCATCATCATCATCATCATCATCATCATCATCATCATCATCATCATCATCATCATCATCATCATCATCATCATCATCATCATCATCTTCATCTTTGTCGTCTGTCGTCTGACTCAGTCGGAGCAAAAGTTTTCTCTACAAATTTTGTACTTCGTTGACTGCCATTGCTGTTGCCATCGTTGATATTAAAATTTTAATAAACCCACGCGCGTTGACTGCTTGCTGTGGGATGCTGCCTGCTGTTCTCATGACTGTCCGTCCCTCCACTACCCCCTTTGGCTACATCAACATTGTGCTACCGCTTGTTGCATTTGACGGAAGCACGTCAGTTGGCATATGGCTTGGTGGCCTGTTGTGGCATGGCACGCACATTTCATTCGGCAGCCGCGTGGAAAGCTCGGTAATGCTGTGATTGCCTTACACGTAGCAGTAGCAGTCTCCCGGACTCCCAGTATCCCAGTATCCCGGTCGCGCAGTCTTTCAGTTTCCATAAATTTCGAACACAACCAAAACCTATTCGCCTAACAATGCCAACAATTTTTGATGTGCACGTGAAACATGTTGATAAATCAAATCTCTGGCAGCAGACAACAACATCACTTATGCATGCACACTGACGCAAACACACTCACACAGATACACTTAGCAATCGTTCCCCTAATGCCAATGCCAATTTGGCTGACAATTACTTAGCTTTTGATTTGCTTTTTTTCCCTTGGCATAAATATTTATGACAACTAATTGCTTGACAGGCTCAACCAAAATCCCTCTCATTCCGAGTAATTGTGACAGTTTTATGGCAGCTCCCCCCAAATACGTTTGCGGAAAATACAATACGTAAAGTCACAAAAATCAAAAAACGACTCGGTCATGCAAAAGTTTATATGCCCTTGCAATTTTCGCAAAGATCTATATGTCTGTGATATTTTAGATCAGTGGCCGGCAAAATATCCATAGCCTATGGAATAGGACCTTACCGACTATTGCTTTAGATACATTCAGTATTAAAGTAGTAAATTTTTGTTAATCTGCCGAAGGAAAGGTTCACTTTCAACCAAAGCAAGAACAAAGATGTCGGTTCATGTGTATATGAAGTTATTCATTAAAAACTGCAACCCAATAAAACATAGGTATATAAATCCTATTGCTTGATCTTTACAACATAAAATGAATATATTCAAATTTTGGCATTACTTGTAAGTATTTTAAAGTATTATTAAGCATAAAATTACACGATAAATGATGTAGTCTAATATCGTACTTATCATTAGCTGAAACTTTTTTAATTTGACCACTATAAGTACCACAGATTGTCTCAGTAAAAATAATTCGCCTTGTTTTTATTTAAGACGTATTTCTAAAGTACCAAGTAGAATGTCTTCAACTCTGTTGTAGCTATTAACATTATTACATGATTGACGAACTACACTTGCTCTGGCTTTAAAGCCATAAGCTTAAAGTGAATCTGCTCGGAATACTAATACTGTACCGCTTGGCTTGCAAACTTCATAACAAACTAAATACATCCCCGCCAAGAGCATAAAAAAAGACAGAAATAAGAGTCAGAGCCGCCATTGACATTACCATCGTCGACGCCATTTGCAAGCACCATTTTGATGTTGCCATTGCCCAAGCCCCTAAGGCTGTACTTATGTGTGGTTGTGTGCTTCGTTGGTTCTTGAAACTGTTTCGTGCATGTGTCCTGGTCCCACTGGTTCCTGTTCGCTGGTCTCCATGCTTACAGCTTGTAAGTAACCGGATGAACTGTGTTATTTGCCAGCTGATCCACTCGCAAATGCTGGAACCCTTAACCATCACCCGAGGCATACAACATTTTAGCTGCTTACAGTAGGAAAAAAAATGACACCTACAAAACATAAACTACGATAAACAACGATAAAAAGGAAAGGCTAACAAATAGCTTAGAGAAAAGCTAGTAAAAGGCACGCAGATTTGTTTAAGCCTTTTCATGTGTGCGTTGTCCTTTAGTTCTTTATTATGAAAGTATTCGAAGTTTTCAATCCAATCCATTTAGCCACCCTAAAAATAAACTCAATTTCCTAGCCTTAAATTAAGTTTCCTTTAAATATTTGACCAAAGTTGTCTTGTGGTTCGTAGGCCAACTTTACTTTACGGCATGTCTGTCAAAATTAAATCAAATAAAATAAAATACTTAATAAATAATAAAAGAGCTTTCAATGACGACTAGTTTAATACTCGTTTACGTTTATCAACTCTACATACTCACACAGATACTATATTCAAGTACGTGTAACAGGGCTGTGTGTGTGTGCGCTACTTAGCCGCATTTTTATGGCTCTGCCGATAGATGGAATTTTATTATACGACTTGGCTAGGCAGTCAACTAACCATTAAATTCAAGACACAAATCTAAAATGGCTTTTAGACAACATGGCCAACGAAAGAGAAAACGAGTAGAGTGATAAAGATAAAGCAAAAGCAACAGCGAGAACAAGCGATGAAAAGAGATGGAACAGTTAATGTTGGTAATAGAAACTTTAAAGATTTATCAATGCTCGTTTACTCGAAATTAGTTTTTTGAGAAAACATTAAAACGAATTGACAAGCTGGTAGCCGAAAATAGAGCTAGAACGATGGATAAACCAGAGATAAAGAGTTTAAAAGGGTAGGCATCAAAAGTTCCGGGGCTATCAGTACTCGGAAAATGAAGGTAATTCTAAAAAGCTGCTCAATTATTTGAAACTGGAAGTCATAGGAATTACGATGGAGTTTGAAAGTCATAATTTTTATTGGTTTTTTATGTATAAAGATAAAGAAATGTAGAAATGTTGATGAAAATTTTAAACACACTGCAACAAAAATGTACTTCATTATTTCTTTGTATTAACGTTTTAATTTCATTTGTCACTTTGTAAATATATTTAATTAAATCTGTTATTTAGTATGAGAATTTAATTTTTAAGTTTAAGTATAATTGAATCGGTCATTTCAAAAACCTCATAAGTCCCTAAATTAGAATTTTTCAGGAATCAATAAAATCTGTTTCGTACACAAACAAATGAGTTTTCTACGAGAAACTAGGGGCAGCGGCTCAGGTTGCTGCTGATAAAGGTAACCTTAAAGAACTATTTAAACTGAGTCGTGATATAGCCGGTAACAAAAATCTCAGCGCAATGCCTGTTGAAGATGAGAATGGTTGTCTGGTAACAAATGCAGACGAACAGATGGCAGTATGGAAGAGATATTTTGATAGAACGCTTAACATAATGCACGATGAAGACAATGTCGAGCTGCTACACATTAGACGGCGCAATCCCAACAGATCTATTGACTGCAGGCCACCTAGTGTCGAAGAAATACGTGCGGCGCTTCTATCGCTAAAATTGGGTAAATCAGCAGGAATCGACAACCTTCCAGCTGAAGTATTTAAGGCAATCCCGGAAACAATGTCTCTAAAGCTGCATCACTTATTCGTTGAGGTGTGGAGCACCGAGCATATGCCGACAGAGTGGAAAGAAGCTGTCATCGTTAAAGTCCCAAAAAAGGGAGACAGAAAAAAATGTTCTAATTGGAGAGGCATATCGCTGTTGCCAACAATCAACAAAATGTTCATAAAAATAATTTTGAATCGTATCGCTGAGCCACTGAACAGTTTAATTCGACGAAATCAAGACGGGTTTCGTGCTGGCCAATCCTGCCTGGACCACATAAATACAATACGAATAATTATTGAGCAATCGTTAGAGCTTAACTCCACCTTGCATCTAACCTTCATCGATTTTGAAAAGGCTTTCGATGCTCTTAAACGTGAATTTGTGTGGAATGCTCTTGAGACTAGAGGCATACCGTCAAAGATTGTTAATATAATTAAAGACAGTTATGATGGTGCTACATGTCGGGTGTTACACAATGGCGCACTAAGTGACCCATTTGCATCATCCAGTGGCGTGAGACAGGGGTGTGCTCTTTCCCCGCTTCTGTTCATAACGGCATTGGATGTGGTATTCGAAACGCTGGATACTGAAAGATTTGGTATCAATTGGGGAATAAGAGATAAGTTATCCGACCTATTGTACGCCGACGACGTGGTTTTCATGACGAACACGAACGCGAATATGCAAGCTCAAATTACTAATGTAGCGGTAGAATGCACTAAAGTTGGTCTAAAGATTAATACCGCTAAGACTAAATCTATGCGTATCAATGCCAGAAATGATGCCCTAATAGTAATAAACGATACGAATATTGGAAACGTAGAAAAATTTGAATATTTAGGCAGCGTAATTACAACAGATGGGGGCACTAAAGAAGATGTAGCCAACAGGCTACGTAAAGCAAAATGTGCATTCGCTAGCCTTAAAAACATTTGGCGTTCGAAAACCATAAATTTGATGACCAAAATAACAATATTTAACGCTTGCGTAAAAAGTGTGTTTTTGTACGGATCTGAATCGTGGTTTGTTACTACCGCAATTACACAAAAGCTGCAAACATACGTGAACAGATGTCTCCGGCAGATACTAAGAATCTGGTGGCCAAGGACGATTCGTAACGAACGGTTGTGGGAAATAACAAAACAACAGCCGATCGACAAACAAATATTGAGGCGAAAATATGGTTGGCTTGGGCACACCCTACGTAAACCTATCGACGAAATGGCGCATAGAGTACTAGAATGGAACCCCCAGGGCAGAAGAAACCGCGGACGTCCAAAAAGCACATGGCGAAGGTCAATTAGGAGTGAGACGAGCAAATCTGTCAGCGAACTTCGAGCAATAGCGCGGAATAGAGATAGTTGGAAAATTTTTGTAGATAGACTAAGTTCTTAAATTTATATTTTTTAGAACATGTCAAAATAATAAATAATAATACCATTTTGCGTAATCCACTACAATTTTAATTTCATTTAAACTTTTAACTAATTCTTCAGTTAACTTTCGGCCATGAGCCTTTGCGCTAAAATGGAGTAAACAGTAACTAAAGTTTAACTGGAATAGACCATAAAGCATTTGATAGTCCCAAACTCCCGTCGGAACCTACAAAACACATATCAGGATATATCTATATATATAAAAGAAATTTATGTTTTACGTGTTACGGGTGTTCCCATAAACGCGTTGATGAATTTTAAATCGGATTTTTGCGTGTGTTAGAGGTTGTCAATACTGAGGTTGTGTATATTGCCATGTATACAAAAACTGGTATTATTGTTAATCAATGTTCCGATCTAACATCGTTTCAATCATTGGGAACAGTGAATGGCGTATTGTGTGAGGCATGTCAAAAAATAAATTTTTTTGGTAAATGATTGGCACTGGGATCAAAATTTAGCAGATGCTGCAATTACGACTCATCCATATCAAATACGTGCTCTATTGGCGATTATTTTGGCAATATGTTTTCCATCAAATTAACCTTAATTGTGGATAAAATAACAAGATTAATTATCAGAAGTTATTTTGTTTCCAGTACGTCAAGCAAAACGAAAACCAGTGATTGAATTTACGCCGGAAGTTTACAATAAAGCTTTAATTCATATTGAAGATCTATGCTTGGCGATGGCTACCAAAGCATAAGGACAATTGGGAATGCCTATTCCAAATCGATCAATGCATGATGTATTTCAATTGGAAGAAATGCAACGAATCAAAATAATTATCAATCTAATCGTACTGACCAGGAACGTGAAGATCGCAATGAACGTGAAAGAATTCGATTAAGACAGGCCCATAAAGCGCGACATTCGACTAATAATGGTGCAAGTTCGAATCGATCTGCAAATTAATCTAAAAATATTATCTTTTTCCAGATAAGCTAACTAGAGAATCTTACCATGTCTATTCACTTTAAGAGTATTCAAAAAGTTTGGGCAGGACAACGTCTGCCGGGCTCACTAGTATAATATGAAAAATATTCCATCAGAGAAAAAATGAACTTTATACTTCACAATGAAGCAATAACATTGATATCACAATTATCGGAATGGATAGATATTAAAATGAATTCAGTGTAAACCCAACAAATTTTATGGAAAATCTGTATAATAAGCAGTCTCCAAAGGAGAAGAAAGTATTTTTTACAAAAGTCGTCATCGTAGTTACCTATGTATATATTGTGTTATTCCTATAAATACATATATACTGTATAGTATATACAATACCACAACAGTTCAAGCAGCTAAGGCATCCAAAGCGCCAGCCACTTTACATTTTTGGCACTCCAATTCTCTTTGGAATTTGTAGCTTTCATTTATTGGGCTAATAGAGCTATGCCCACCAAACCAAAAACATCCATCAAGCAACAGCTGCAGGCTATCAAATATAACTAGAGGAAGGACCAAAAAATAATAGAGAAAAAAACGAAGACCATAAAAGTCAAAAAACAAAATAAAAAAATAAAAGGAATGTGGCTGCTATGCAAATGTCAAGTCTAACCGCACTATAAATATGTACAAAGAATTTTATTTATGAGCCATTTTCGATGAGGCTTTTACTTTTACACTTGGTTATAAAATGAACGTTGTTGTTGTTGTTGTTGGAGCTGTCGTTCTAACGCGAGAAACTTTATTTTGTGGCCGTAATTATTTTTATGACATTTGCTCTTTGGCGTTGTTGTTGTTGTTGTTTTTGAAGTGTTGGCATTTGGCAAACAAATTAAAAGCAAATTATAATAAACGATATTATCAGCAGGAGCCACGTTGACAACAACACCAATAAAAACAAAAACAGCGGCAACAGAACAGAATAAAAAAGAGAATTAATATAAAATATGAAAACTAAATTTAAAGGCAACAACAATGCGTCTGAAGCTAATGCCAAAGAATTTTAGCTTTTACAGTGAACCACAAAATTATTCGTTCATATGTCTTTCATCCAACCATATAAATGGCAATAAGATTGTATAAGAACTTAGGACAACTTGGAATCGATTTGTTGACTTGTATTTTATGCGACTGTAAAATATATTTAGGGTATTCACGGTTGCTGGCTGAAGCGTGAAGAATTTTTTTCGTTAGTTTATGAAGTGAGTTTTTGTGTTTCGCCTCCGTCTCCATAAATATTGTTTTCCCTTTAGTACAACGTATTGGCTTTGATTGATCCATTTAAAGATAACTATTGCTTAATTTCTCTCTTATGTTAAAAAACGGTCTCGAAGACAATGCAATCACCAGACCTATTCTTTGTGATTACCCAGAGCTGGAATGGAGCCATCGGAATGAAACGGATTAGTCCTTTTCAGCTCAGGTTAATACCATCAAAAGACCTACGGCTATTCATGAGGAAGGCTGATTGATTCTTGTTTTAATTTACGGGTACAAAAGATATTCTTGTCACAGTGACCCACCTCTTTGTGATGAAACTTTCAAAAATTCGTACTGCGTACGGCGAATTCGGCAACACTTTTCCTCAACTCAAGAACTAGAAATTAGAATTATTCCTGTTAGTACTGTTTAACTTGTAACTTTTGAACTCCTCAACCGAAAGCAAATAAGAGTATTTAAATTTGCAAGTTATTGAATATTTTTGAACTTCGATGTTTCTGCTTATTAAAGTTAAAAGTCTTTTCGTTTAAAACTCACTCAAAAAACACGGTATGGTCGATAGAGAAAATTTTTGCAGGACTTTGAAATCAGGCATGGAGACGTTGGGCCTGACTTTTCCCAGTGTAAAGATATAAGCCTGAGCTTATGAAGAGCTCAAGAGTGTCAAGGACTGATCCCGGGTTGTACCGCTGTTGAATCGGCAACTTAACAATCCTCAACTTAAAATCGATAGATCTGTTCTATACTAACGAAAGCAGCCAAATAAACCTTTTTATATTTCGAGGATCAAGTCTGTACGAACTCAAAAAAACTTGTTCCTGAAACCTAAAATACCTATACCCAGTTTTGTCAACTCTTTTTACTATATGCTGAGATTTAAGCTCAATTCAATAGTCAAATCTAGACTATTCTACGAATACTTATATAATGCACTGTATATATGTACATACATACATATAATGTAATAGTACAAACGTTTTCTTTTTTATATGCTTACGCCACTTAAAACGATTTAGCTGCAAATCTTATAAACGGACACGCTCTAATGAATGAAGGTGAAAAAATAATAAAAAATACAAAATTTAGAGGAGGGAGCGAGAGAGGGATTCAGAGAGAAAACGGCAAAAAGACGAAACGTAACTGTGAAAACGTGCCAGAAAACGCTTGCGGCGTTTTTGGTGGTTTGGGGAACATTGTCGGAAGAGGGGGAGGGCTAAGACGAGGGTTGGCGCTAGTGCAAAACGTGCCTGACGTTGGACATAAATTAATTTATTGCGTGCGGCAGCGAAAAAAAAGAAATGAAGAGCGATGAGCAGAGTGTAGAGGAAAGAAGAGGGAAGAGTCGGATTCAGAGAGAAATGTAAAAATAACAGCACATACAGTTAAGGGAAACATAAAAAAATAATTCGTAGCATACTTTTTGGGTGCCAGCCACTTGAAGTCGAAGAAGTTGTTGTTGGTCTTTTGGTTGTTGTTTTGTTATTGTTGTTGTTGTTGATGTATCTTTATGTTATTTCAATAAGTTTATAGCTGGTAGTTGTTGTCTTTGTTGGTGTTGTTGTTGTTGTTGTTTTTGTTTATATATCTTAATGCATAAACTACTTACAACGAGTTTCTTTGTTGGAATTGTGGCGGCTGCTGACGCTGACAGCGGCGTCAACGACGGCAGAGCAGCGGCTGTCACGGGCGGACTAATCGCTTTAATTTGCGCCTGTGCGTTTGGTGGCGGCGGCGGGGGCTGAAATAACTCCGCGGGCTGCTTCACGTAAAACAGATTTACTCCAAAGTGTGAAATTTTGATTGGTTTTATAGCAACACTTTCGACAGGAAATGTATCGGCTTGACAGCTCGATTGAAACGCGCTCTCCTGATTGATTTAAAGCGACGGCAAAAACAGAAGCTTACAATTCACAGTCAGTTTTGAATTTATTGCGTTTTTTTGTTTTGTTTTTTATTTTATTATTATTTTTTATAGTTGATTGCAAACCGTTTACAGCTTCGTTGTTGTTGTTGTTTTGTTGTTTAGTTATTCACGTTAGGTTACTAAAATTTGTTCACAACTATATAAGAAGCTCTTTAAATGTTTTGTTTACTGCTTTTAAACTTTAAAACATTTCAGTTATTTATGTATTTTGTTGTGTTTGTTTTTCTACAAATTTGCTCGATTTTTCTTTAACACTACTAAAGCTCAACGTTAGACAGCGCGTTTTATATTTCTCCCGTCTAGTATCTCTGACTGACTGACTGACTGACTGACAGACTGACCGTGCCTCTATTTATCTATGTGTATATTTATTTGTATATATTTTTAGTTATGTGTGTAGGTGTTTGTTTGTTTGTTTGTTGCTGATTGATTGCACTTGAACGCGTTTGTTTGCTAAATCACGTGAAAATATCTTGTCACGCTACGTTTTCAAAAAAGACGCGTACCGAATTTAAGTTTTTAACTACCGCTTGAAATATTTATAACGAATTCGACTTTTGCGACTCTACTGCTTTTTGCGTTTTTAGCTCTTGCTTTAGCTGTGTGTTGTTGTTTGGTAAGAATTGATTTCCTTGCTTTCTACTTGTGTGTATTTTTTTAAGGTTTCACTAGGCTACTTGCACGGCTAAGGAACAACGCAACGACTGATGGACTCGCTTGTCTGATAACGACTGAAGGACTCTCGCGAATTGCGTAGGATTTTTTAGCAACAACTTAGTCGCTGTCGTCGCTGCCATCGCCATCGCCGTCATCGTCATCGTCGGCGTCGTCGTTGACGTCGTCGTGAACGCCGTTTTCCTCTTCGGCGGCAATGCTGCTCAGGAAGCAGTCACCAGTTTGTTGGCCAAGGAGTAGCAAAAGAGAGCGACGAAGCATTACAACAACGGAAGCAAACAACAGCAAAGCAGCAAGATGAAACTAAATATCCCCACAATAATGCGAGCGCGCAATGCAATCGCAAAACAATTCACAAAGAGACAGAGAGACGGCGAGAGAGAGAGAGTATGAGCGTGAGCAACGAACGGAGAGCTGAGTGTATACAACAGAGAGAGAGCTCATGCCAAGAAAAACAAAAGAGAGCGTATTCACAGCTTGCTGTTAACTGTAGACTGTGTCCACCACCCACACACATACGCACAGTAACAGCAACAACTGTTAACTTCTGGTCTAGGGTTGCCTAGTGTTGAGAAAAACTTGAAAGTATAAGCTGTTCGGAAATAAAAAGAAGCAGTAGTTTAAAGAAAGAAATATATCTTTCGAAATTGAATTAAGCGGAATTCGTCAAAATTTGTAACACCAATTTGTGTTTGTAATGAGTTTTGTCTTAATTCGACAGGATCATTAAGAAACAATCAACAATAAGTATAAACTTTTTGAAAATCGGGAAAAGTATATAGTAAAAATCTATTGTCGAGCAGTTAAAGTGTCGAGTGTACAAATAATTTGCATATGTATATATTTTACCAAAAGATGCGAATTATCCTATTATATAATAAAAGTCATAGTATATAGTTCGAGGGCTACAAACTAGCAGATGCGAATAAGCTTTAAATCAATTATTGAATGGCTTATCCAATAACAAAACATATTATAACAGGTGGGCTGAAAATTCCGTATCGTTTCAATGAAAAAATATTTTTTTTTGTCAAAATTCGCTTTTATTATTCAATATAGTTGCCTTCAAGAGCGATACAGCGATTATAACGGTCTTCAAGTTTTTCGATACCCTTCCGGTAGTAATCCTTCGACTTGTCCTCAAAATAGGCTTCAGTTTCGGCGATGATTTCTTCGTTGGTGTGAAATTTTTTTCCGGCGAGCATTCTCTTAAGGTCCGAGAAGAGGAAAAAGTCGCTTGGGGCAAGGTCCGGAGAATACGGTGGATGGGGGAGCAAATCGAAGCCCAATTCATGCAATTTCGACATCGTTTTCATGGACTTGTGGCACAGCGCATTGTCCTGGTGAAACAAGATTTTTTTCTTCTTCATTTGTGGTCGTTTCTTGGCGATTTCGGGCTTTAAACGCTCGCTCCAGTAACACTATATAATAGTCGCTGTTGATGGTCTGGCCCTTTTGGAGATAGTCGATAAAAATAATTCCTCGCGCATCCCAGAAAACAGAGGCCATGACCTTGCCTGCTGACCGTTGCGTCTTTCCACGCTTCGGAGGTGGTTCGGATGCAGCCGTCCACTCGGCCGACTGGCGATTTGACTCCGGTGTGTAGTGGTGGAGCCATGTTTCATCCATGGTGACGTATCGGCGAAAAAAATCGGTTTTATTGCGCAAAATCACCTCCAAACAGGCCTCGGAGTCGTCGATGCGTTGTTGCTTTTGGTCAAATGTGAGATTGCGCGGCACCCATTTCGCGCAGAGCTTTCGCATATCCAAATATTCATGAATGATGTGACCGACGCGTTCCTTTGATATCTTTAAGGCCTTGGCTATGTCGATCAACCGTATTTTGCGGTCTCCCAAAATTATTTTGTGGATTTTTTTCACGTTTTCGTCCGTAACTGCCTCTTTTGGGCGTCCACTGCGTGCGTCGTCTTCGGTTGACATATGACCGGTACGAAATTTAGCAAAAACCACTTGCGAATGGTTGCTTCGCCCGGGGCAGAGTCCGGATAACACTCATCAAGCCAATTCTTGCATTCGACGGCACTTTTTTTCATCAAAAAATAATGTTTCATTAACACACGAAACTCTTGACTTTCCATGGTTTTCAAAAATAACAAAAGTAGCGTCACTCTCGATACGATAACTCACAAACTAATGATCCGACAGCTGTCAAATTTTTACAGGTATCTTTTGAAGGTTGGTACTAAGAACCTAAGAAGGGTATGAATTTTATTCTGGTGGCGCCATCTCATAGAAACGATACGGACTTTTCAGCCCACCTGTTAAGTATTTAAATGTAGATGAGCCAACTGTTTTCAATATTTTTGTCAGTTTTCAATAAAACATTTAAATAATTTGTTTTATTCGTTTGTATTATAAAAGGGATTAAGTTTATTTAATTAAAATTTTATATTTCTAATTCATACATATAAGAAATAGAATATTTACTTTTTGTTTATGTCGTACCATGATAATTTTTTAAAAACCGCCTTGTCCCAAAAAAATACCAAATTTTTTAATCGAGCATCGATCGATGGATGCTCTGCTCCTGTAACGCTATGTGGCCCCAAGCCACCCTGTTGCCCTCTCTCTGTCTCCAGTATTTCACCCAAACTCTCAGTTAGCCAACAATGTTGCAATTGGAAAACATTCGCTAAAATCACTTTCACAGCATTTGTAGGAGAAATTTAACAGCCACATTGAGCGCTAATTGCAATGAGCATAAAGCTTGAAGAGAGCGCCTTGAGCCAGAGCGTATTGCGAGCACAAGTTAGACAGCGGGAGAGAGAGAGAGAAAGTCGAAAGAGAGAGAGAGAGAGAGCGGAAAAGAGCTTGCTTTGGCTTGGAACGCGCGTCATTGTTGCACCTTTATGTTTGTTTTCGTGGGTGGCCCAAAATGTCAAAACGCGTGCGAGCGGAAAAGAGATGGAGCAAGGCAAGCACATAACAATGTAGGCGACAACAATAAAGCCAACGATGGCGGAATATGTAACCTCTATGGAGGGTGATGGTGATGATAATGAATATGATGATGGTGACGATGTTAACGATGGTGAAGCTGATGATGACGAAGATGACACGCGTTTGTATCAACATTTTTTGACCGCATAGCTTTGATTGCGCCACCTGAGCGTTTTGCACTGGCTGCCTTAACCCATGTGCGCCACATACGGCCCTAAAGCGAACGCATGCGTTTAAGTACATAATGATTGCCTAATGGCTGCTGCCTTTAATTGCCAAGTATGCAAAAGTACTATACACTGTGAGAAAATGGCTAGTTTTCATTTGATATTTTGTTTTTTTTTTGGTGGCAGAAGCAAAGTGTAAACTTTTCGTCCCCCCGTCTTGTTGGCGAAAGTGTCAACTTGACATTGCCTGGAGTGCACGCGTTGCTCACACACAAGCACACACATGCACACACACACACACACACACACATTCACAACACTCGCACTTGCGTCAAATATACATTTTTGTAGCTTGCTCTTCCCCCTGCGGCATACATCCTGGCCTGACGTTAAGTCGGCGCTGACATGCCAATGCTCGCAGCTATACTCTATAGAAATTTCCCACAAAATGAGCGCAACGCAGGCGCAGTGCTGGCAAGGATTAAAAGGACTTTTCCCCTTCGAGTGTTGGCGGCGTCTGTCGGCGGACAAAATGCCGTTGGCTGCGGTGGCTGCTGCCATGGCAGCTTTATCAGTGCCATGAAATGTTGTTCCCGGAAAATAACCCAAAGGAAATGCTGCCTGCACACACACATACTCGTATGTGTTGAAATGACGCTTTATCTGAACGCATGTGTGTGTGTCTCTGAGTTACAACAACAACAACAACGACACTAACAAAAGTACCAGCAGCAATAACTGTGTACATGTAAATCCTGGTTTGTTTCATTTGCCGATTTGGCTGGACCCCAACTGCCTTCCTCTCAGCTCTTCTATATAGAAAACCCGTTGCCGCCGGCACTAACTTTGTGCGCTTGATGATGATAATAATATTGCCTCATGCTCCCAGCACCCAGCATTCAGTTCCCAGAACCCAGAACCCAGTACCCAATACCCAATACCCACTTCCTAACTTTATCCAGCATATTCCAATTGCTCTGTGCCGAGCGTGACGTTTTCGTCTATGGTTATTCGTATGCCGATTTTCGAGCGATTGCAATTGATTTGTAATGTATTTCATTGTTGTATGAGCAAATGACGGCAAGGGCTTTGTTTGGGTCTGGAAGAGGGACGGGTTCCGGTTGCTGGGACTGCTCTGTCCTTTTGCTAGTTGCGTTGTATAAAATTTGTATTGATTATTTCTATTGCCTTTGTATTGTTGCTTTGTTTTCTGCGCCGTCAGTTCTAATGATAGCTATGGGGGCATTAAAAATGTCATTGTGGAACTTCTTTTTTGGCCATATACGACGAGTCAGTATAAAAGTAAAAAGATTAGTGCACAAATTTTTCTAAACTTACAATATTAAAGCCGGCTTTAATGTTGACAGTAAGCTCAAGAGCTGCAGAGCCGTAGAGCTGCCAAGTAGCTGGAAGTGACTGTAAAATGCCATTGGTTATTAAGGGCGCGTATAATGCGGCCTAGACACGCAGCAACTGGGGAATTGAAGCCATGTGTACAAGTCAATTATGGGTCAAAATTCACACAGGAGTTGGTCAAACACTTGAAGATTGCCAGAGCATACAAATGCAAACACACACACACACACACACACACACACACACTAACGTGTATGACGATGACTGCTGGAATGTGGATGATGACGTTCCTGATGATAGTTGGATGTGCACCGAGCGAAATTTTGATGGCACTTCAAGTCCAGTACTGTAATACAGTGTTACTTCAGTTCCCCAGGAAACAAGTTCAGTAATAAGTACCCATACCATTACGTATCATAACCTGATATGTTTGTAGCCTCTTCAAACTATTTAAACATAAAATGTTTTCATTAGCGATAGTTGACGAATGTAATTTTGTAAATTAGAGCTTAAATTGTCTCTATCAATGAATTGAACCAACACTTTACAAGCATTTATCGTTTTCGTTATTTTATGGAATTCCAAATAACCTAAGAATTTCAATGCTATTTCAAATCATATTTGTATTGAATTTTTGCCATTTGGAAAATCATAATCAATATGAATAAACGATCAATAATGAATTTTCTACGCAAACTTTTATTTAACTTTTAAAGCTTAGTCCATGACCATGAGTAAAATTGTCCTTGCAGCTTTTAATTAGCTGTTTAGTTTAAAAAAGTGTCCATCGGAAGCGTAGTGGTAGGGTACTCGCTTTGCAACCCGAAGGTCGGTGGTTCGATTCTCCACAGAAGCACTGATGCATTTGCCTAGCTCAATTGGCCCAAAAAATCCTTATAAACTCTCTATAAACTGTCGATCCCTGCTCTCTTCAAACAATTATAAATAGGTGGATCTACAGTAGGGCCATTATTTTATTAGAAATTTTATGTATTATCTATATCTATCTATAAAATCTCAAAATTTTATATTTTATTAACCTCTTTTTCTCCCAGTGTAGCTGGTGATGAGCGTTGGCGAGCCAAAATGAAACATGCTTGGCTTTATCGCATTTATTGACGACTCCTTTGGGACGTTCCGTTCGCCATGCAAGATCAAACAATGGCCAAAGACGTACGCAACATTCCCGCTGCCATTACATACTTCCTCTCAACGCTCGCTCTCTCTCCGCTCTCCGGTCTCAGCTCTCTGGCTGGCATCTTAAATTGTGCTATCGAGAAGCTCAAACAGGCACATAAAAAGATTATTTTATGTGCGTGCATGTTGCGTTCACTCCAATTGCGAGTGAGTGTATGTGTGTGTGTGTGTGGTGAACAAGTGTGTGTAACAACTAAATTCACTTACAAAGGCAAAGTCATGAGTGTGAGAGTGCGAGGGGGCATGTAAGCAACAATGAGACAACAACAGAATGCATGTTCCATTCTTTATCGTATGAAGCTATTTAAGCAATCTGTAAGATACGTTCAATAAAAATACGAAATTATAGTGAAATATGAAGCTTTTATTTAACTGAGAGTGCTGCATAAGCGATAAATAACTAAATCGATAAAGATATGGATACAAAATATAAATAGAATTAGAAATACGGAACTATGTGAAAATAGATGTTTATGCGAGTGAAATATTTGGGTTTCACTTCGGAACGTGGGCCTAAAAAGCAGATGAATTTGTTGACTATATTCAAATTATTTTATAAAAAATGTTTTGCTAATCAAAAGTATTCAATATTGCCCAAATTTATTTTTGAAACTGTCTTAATATTATAATTTAGATGCAATTGATAACCAAATCAGAAAAATAAATCAATAATAGCATTTTTTATGTAAAAAACTTTTGTTTGTCGCTTATTACAATTTGGTTTGTAAATATTTTCAAATAAATCATACCATAATATTTTGGGTTAGCTTGCATACTCTCCGGTATGTGTATATTTTGAAAACCGAATTAGTTGCACCAAACCCTCGGTTTCACCGACTTAAAATTTGGTAAACAAGGATGACATAAAATTGTTTTATTAAAAATCTACGAGTACAATTTATAAATATAGATTTCGGTAAGGTTTTATGCGTGTGCATCTCAAAAGTTCGATTCTTACAAAAATTTTGGAAGGCATATATTATTACGGGGCAACCCCTCTTGCAGTTTAAAGAGCCAACATACCAAAAATACTGAAGACTATTAATATTAAACATTTGTTAAAATTAAATTTTGGTCAGCCATGTCTTCTTACTGCTACATAAATGGAAAACATTTATACTACCCCTTTTTTAGTTAATAATTTAAAAGCATAAATAAATGCATTCATAATCTTCAGAAAGCTCAAAATTAATGAAACTAAGGAATTATCTTTAAAATATATAACATATAATTAAAAAATTAAATAAATTAACAATATTTACTTGCCACTTTGGCCAATATTTTAGATAATATCAACAAAAGGTTTTACGGAAATCACAAAAATGTTAATTTTATAGTAATTGACGATGTTCGGCAATGTTTTTGAAGCTCATACAGATTAAATAAAAACCTTTATAAGCATTAAACTATATTCTAATTTTCCGTTTTGAGGTCGTTTATTTGAGCGAAAAAGTTTTTTTTTAGAAGATACCAAATAACAGATTTTAAAGCAAAAAATTTAAAACGTAATTATGTCAATAAATATACGCATAAATTAAGTAAGAGCATATTATTAAATACAAAAAAATCTGTTGACTAACAGGTCGTTGTTTAATATAAAAAAATATTTATTTCTACTAAGCAAAGCTTGTTCATTGCCAGCAGCTGCCTGGACATTTATGCTTTGGCATTTGCTCAATTTAGATACTCCCGAGGATAAAAAATATCATTTTAAACGCACTTAATGCATACAAAAGCACAATTGCAGCACAAGGAACAACATTAACCATTGTTAATGAACAAAATTAAAGCATTTCAATTAGGATTAATTTAAGCGCATCAAAATTTTACGCAAATTTAAGCTTTTTAAAAGCTTAAATGAAATCGCGATTTACTTTAAACCACGTTAACAAGTAGCACTTCATTCAGCAGATATTTGTGGCCAGTGGCAACAGCAGCCAAAGTAAAAACATTGCTTCACTCACAAATACAAACACAGCAGCACATACCAACAAAATCACACACATCCTTTCGCCATCAATTCTCTAAGCAACAAACAAACAGGAGCGCACACACACACTCACGCACACGCAGAGGCCGCAACACGCAAAGCTCTTTTCACTACAAAACGGAAGTACATAGAAAGCCAGCCAAAAAAAAAAAAAAAAAATTGAGTCATGTCAAGCTGGACTCGACTTTGGGATACCCTGCATCCTGCATTGGCTTACAGCGACTTCTGTGTGAAGTGAAGTGATTAAAATCCGTGAAATTTTTCTTCATGAAAAATATATGGTAAGTGAGAAACTTTTGGAAAAATTTGTTGTCTCGAGCTTTGATATTTTCTAGATATAGCTATGCATAGATGGGCAGCGAAAAGAAAGTTTCGATAAAATTATTTCTCATTAACATTCAAATATTAGTTGAATCTAAATATAATATCTACGATTATCCTAGGCCACTTATAAAGTGAGTTGAGGCGATGCCCGACAGTGTAATACCCTGTAAATTTTTTCACGAAATAATTTTTTTCTACAGTCTAATTTTCAAGTTAAAACTTTTTTTAAAGATACTCCGAAAAATCTATGGGGTACTTACCCCATAGACCCCAAGGGATTATATTGAGAGGTGTTTGCGAAAAGACGGTAAATCAATTGTGAGGGTGCAGGGGGTCGCCGAATGCAAGGCGCTTATAAAGACGGAAATGGCTTCCAGAGGTTATGATCAGCCCCTTATCATGCGACCTCTTCAACTTCGTCATGGAGAGCGTTCTGCGGAAGGCCGGCGTACATCGCACAGGCACTATCTTCTACAAGAGTGTCCAGCTCCTTGCGTACGCCGACGACATCGACATCATTGGGCGTACCAAGCGAGATGTCACCGCGGCCTTCAGTGCTATTGAACGGGAGTCTGCGAAAATGGGTCTGGCGGTAAATGAGGGCAAAAAAAAAAAAAGATTACGGCCGACAGCTATACTTTCGATGTTGTCAAGGAATTTATCTACCTTGGCACCGCCGTTACCACCGACAACGATGTCAGCCTGGAGATCAAGCGCAGAATAACTCTTGCCAACAGGTGCTATTTCGGTCTCAATAGGCAATTGAATAGTAGAGACCTCTCTCGCGCGACAAAACTATCACTCTACAAGGCACTCATCCTTCCAGTGCTTCTTTACGGCGCGGAAGCCTGGACCGTGTCTCTACTGATGCAGCTGCCTTGGGAGTTTTCGAGAGGAAAGTACTGCGCAAAATCTTTGGTTCTATTCGAGTTGGCGATGACTACCGCATCCGCACCAACCAGGAGCTGTATGAGCTCTTCAACGACATGGACGTTGCTCAGCGTATCAACATCCAGCGGCTTCGCTGGCTCGGACATGTCGTTAGGATGGACGAGGATGCTCCAGTTAAACGTGTGTTCGATGCGGTAGTCAGCGGCCGTCGGCGTTGGAAAGACCAAGTGGAAGGGGCCCTGTCTTCGCTCGGTGTGACCAACTGGAGAAGGCGCGCGCAATGCAGAGGCGCCTGGAGAGACGTTTTAAGGCAGGCCGTAACCTGGTAATCGGGTTGGTATGGCCACATAAGAAGAAGAAGGTTATGATCAGCATTTTGGTATAAAGGACTTGGCGTCTGTAGGGTATAAATATAATTGGAGCAAACAGACACTTTGATAAATGTTCCATCAAATGATACCTTAACATAATGAAGAAGCTCTGAATGAAATTGCTTGCAGAGTGGCGTTAATCTTCTAGATCTTCTGAAATTCGTTGCATTCAGCTGGAAAAAGTTAGAATACCATTCATTTTATAAAGAGAGAGTATCAAAACAACAAAACACTACTACACGAGCTTATACTAGAAATATACTGTGGCAATAACTATGCTAGCACACACATACATATGCACGTACACGCACGCACAAATACACTTACACACTTATGCTGAGCTATGTATGTATGAGTGAGCGCAGAGATATTCATTCTATCGTAAAATAGGTGAGCAGCAGTTAACATGTGTGTGAGTGTGTGTTGGTGTGTGGGAAGGAGAGTGAGTAAAAAACGGTTGCAAAAGCAAAGGCAAAAACAAGCGCTCTGGTCAACGGATAACAAAACATAAATAATAACGACAACGGCAGCAGCGACAGCAGCAGCGACAGCAGCAGAAGCAGAGGTAAACCAAGCAGAAGAAGTCAGGGCAGAGCAGCGCAGCGCAGTCGGCTGCTGTTGGAAACTGTTTTCAAGTTTATGAAACATGCGACGGGAGCAGCGCAGCGCATCTCATGTACTGTGGGTAGCTTTGTGAGGATTATAAAACAACGCGCCATATTTCCACATATATGTATGTATATATGTATCCAAAAAAGACATTTATAAGTATATAAACACATACATATATATATGTATATATATATATATGTATATATATCGGTTTAAGCAAAGACGACTGAGCCACAAAACGCAAGACGCAAAGCGATAGAGTCCAAAAAATGAGAAAAACTAAAACTAAAGTACAAGAAATGCCAATGCCATGGAGGATATTGTGAATGTGAATGTGAATGTGAATGTTATGCGCATATAACTCATTTATTTGTATACTATAATGCCCGCTATACTGTACAAGTGTTTGTAGGTACGAGTATTGTATCTGTGTGTGCGATTTGTGCTTGCGTGCATTTGAGCTTGCGTTTGATTTAATAGTTTATTAAGATACGCGCAAGTGCAGATTAAGGCTACCTTTCTCCAAACTACCTACGCAACATTTGGTTAAGTTCGGTTCGGCTTGGTACGGTTCGAATATGCTTTGCGGTCCTTGTTGTTGCTCTCCACGCACTTAAATTTCGACCACGACCACTGGATTTTGGGCTCTGTGGTTTTTGTGCTGCCTTGTGCTGCTATGAGCGGGTTCAACGGTGGCTAGTTGTTTTTGCCACATAAATACATAGACACACACATATATATATATATATAGTATGCTAGTGCTTATGTTCATAAGTAAGTGGTGCGGCAAGGGGTCGCACAAAAGCATTGGGTTTGATTTAATCTAAGCAGAGCTTAAGAACTGGAACTGTGCAGAAAAAAAGATGTGTGGCAAAAAGATGAAGTATAATATGCTCTTGAAATTGCCATTTGGCAAAACTTTTTCTCCTTTTTTCTTTTTTGCGTATAACTTTGATATTAATTGGTTTTGATATGGTATTTTGCTAGCATTAACATGATATATACAAAAAGATTTGTATAGTGGCAAACACTTGAAAGCAATCAGCTAAATGAAGCATGGGATTTGTATTGTATAATATTATAATAATATTTAAGTGTTTTTTAGTTAAGTAGATAGTTTAATTTGTTAGTTTATACAAGGATACGAATGCTTGGGAATGTGTTGATCAACACCTTTCTTTAATGAGTGTTTGTTCGAACTAAACTATCAAAGGGCTTTGGCTCTATTTTAATTACTGTTTTAACTTAAACGTTTTCTAACTTCAGATAGGAATGGTCCCTAATATTTTAGATCAGACGAATGTTGCTAAGATGGCATTGAGAGACACATAATGAAATATGGAGGAATGTAATAATAAAAACAAACAGAAATTTAAAGTATGGACAGAAGTAGCCTTCTGCCAGAACATCAAGAAATATCATTAGAGGCACTGAGTCTTAAACCATGAGTGTTTGATGACAGGGAGTATTGATAAGGAATACACGGCGTTTCACAGAGTATCAATTGATAGTTGCTTTAAAAAGCCTGCACTTTAGCCTCTTAATATCATATTTACAAGGCAGAAGATTCCAACCCAAAGCTAACGATGCCCGCAGGATACCGTTTTAGCTGTACCCGACCCTAAGAAGCTAATGTTGCTTATGGAGTTCGATAAGAAGCTTGTTTGTTTGGTTATGTTTTACAGGTAGCATGAGAGTGAAAAACATTGGCCTAACGCTCCTGTATTAAATTTTCTCGGTATCCGAAGCTTTATAGACCTAGACGTCGGGCTTACATGCATCAGTAAATAGGTAACCTAGAATCACCAATTGTGGTAAGCTGATTCATGTGGCCACACAATAAACAAATCCACATCCAAATTCAATCAAAGTGTTATCCATAACTTTTTGACATAAATTTTGATTTTCAACAAAATCGGTTAAAATTTATGGAACTTACAAGTTCGCTATAGATAACGTTCTGCGCCAACAGAAAAGAAAAAGAAAAAATCAAATTGGAAAGTACTTAGATGGAATATACTTTTTTTCGAAAAAAAAAAACTTATTATTACGAAAGAAATGTTTTTTTCTATGTCTATGAAACAAATACACCTAATTAAATGCTCTAAACTTGATCAAGCCAACTATAGTGTAACTAAATATTTCGGATTATTTTATTCAATAAAGTATTATGTAGTTAAACCAAATCAACATGTGACATCCCTGATAATTTATTTTAGATAGTTTATTACCATAATTTTAAGCTCTCTATTTTTATTATTATTCGCCTTAGATATTACAACGACAAGTAGAAATAGTTAAAGAGCTTATAAATTAGCAAGTTATTTTATCAACCTGAAGCCCAGAATCTCTTTGGATGCCAATTTTAATGCTCCCTGAAAGATTTGCCTTTCTACATAAATTGAAAGCATTATTTGCTTAATTTTATGTTTGTGAAATATATATATAACACCTTTTTTTATATACTTATTATGTTGATACTATGCAACTTATTTATTTAGTAGTTATGTGGTATTTATTCGATAATTATTATATGCTTAGTATTGACCGATTCATGTTTGACATATTTTAAATTTGATATTATTTTTAATATATATCAAACATATTTTAAATACACATATATTTTACTGGGTCCGCATACCAATGTGTATATAAATATATGAATATAATTTTTAAGCTTTAAATAACGCAGACACGTTCAGCAACACACACGTGCATCTATGTATACGTATATGTACATATATATGTATGTGCATATACGAGTGTGGGTGCGTGTGTGAGTGTGTGTGTGTGTGTGTGTGTAAGGCAACCTAGCGATTAAAATTGCTGTTAATGACAAGTGAATGTTATAAATTACAGCAATGAAACATTGAATGAGTCCTTTTTCCTCTTTATTGCATCTCCATTTCCTTTTTTATTCACTTTAATGGAGAATAAAAAAAGTATCAATAATATGTCATAAGGTTTGTAACGTACCAAGGAAGTAACCTGCAAGTATATCTAAATAGATATAAAACTTAATATGATGACAAGAAATCAAGCTCGGTTAGGATTGCTGCAATGTTGTTTAAAATAACTATTTAACAGATAACAGTTGTATCAGAATCAACTGTAACTTTTCTGAACATTTACTTATTTATCTACTCAAAAATAATTAATAATTCTCCTATCATACGTCGTCTCCAGGTCAATAAATGAAGTGACTCCTTAAAGAAGGCTCAAAAAATAATTTAAAAAAACCAAATACAACATGCTCAGATCCAAACCTCCATCAAAAGAAGCCGTTAAAAAAATTTAGGAAATTCTTGACCTTCTGATGGGTACACCGCTACGTCACCGCTAAGATATCTTCGGCTAATCAGGGTTTTTCTAAAAAAACGGACAATCTGTTATTAAATTAAACAGTAGAGCTGACATACATGTTTTTTTGTGTGTCGAATATTCTCCTTTCTTCATTTTATATTGAAATTCATGTATTTCTACATTTTGGTATTTTTTTGAAGAGCGCCACCTATCGGACAATGTTCAAACTATGCTAAGAACCTTCCACACGGTGCCCGTAAACACACACGTAATATTTTATTAAAATAGATCTGGTGGTTTGGGAGTCTATAGAGGAGATAATAGAAGAAGAAGAAGATATAACATTTTTCAAATATTTTAAGTATATTTCTTAAATACGCAAATTACCTTTCAAAGCACGTCTGGTTATACAATTTTTCAATTTTTAATAGCAAACATTCAGAGATTATATACGGTAATCGAAATTTATATTTCATCTTCATGAGCAAACGCATTACGAAACCTTAATACCACAAAAGAAAAAATATTAGACATGCATTCAATGAGAAAGGGTTAAGCAGATTATGAAAGAGTATTGTAAAATTCGCAGCTCCTGGTATGGCCTTTACCATTACAATATGTTTTCCCGTCTGAGCCGATGATGAAGCTGTCGCATTTATGTGGCTTCTCTGTGTGTTTATGTGTGCGGTGTGTGTGTGTGTGTGTGTTTGTGGCAAAAACAGACACAAAAGTTTGCCTAATTATTTAAGATCAACGCCACAGCTGCCATTTCAAGTCAATGGCAGGAAAAACTCAAAATAAAAAGAAATGAAAAGAAAAGCAAACAAAAATGGTAGAAAAGAAAAAAGTTGCACAAAATAAAAATGAAATGCCAAACAATGAAAATTGACGCCATGATGGGCGGCCAAAGCAAAGGCGGCAAACCTGCCAGGCTTGATAACGATGTTGCTCTGGTGTCGTGGTGTCTTCCATGCCGGGATGATGGGAGGACGCACAGCGTCCAACTAGGCGCCCCCAAAGAGATAGCGCCATAAGATACCTTCCCAACTGCCCTGCCCATACCACAGAGACTGTTATGTTTCAATGTTATTAATGATGCCTTATATGACATAAACATATACACCAATACCAATACCAACACCAACACCAACACAGATGCTAGCTCATGGATACACACGCACGTACACACATGCAGTTCGCAGCTAAGGACCGTAAGTGCTTCGGTATCATTGCCTTTAAATTATGCGCCGTATTTTCTGTCAGCGTTTTGCGTTGTCGGATGTGACTGCGAATGTTTCTGTGTGCGAATGTATGTATTTGTGTGTGTGTGTGTGTGTGTGTGCTTGTGTGTAGGCACTGCGGTTGCTGCTCCAAATGAACGATTGAGCTAACAAACACAAATACACAAACGCATGGTGAAATCAATGTGTGTGATTTGCCAATTATGTGGGTTATATGTCTGTCTGCCAACTTACTAAACAGCTCACTATACCAAGCCACCCCCCCGCACGTGTCCACACTCACGACAAATGTGTGCGTGCGTTTGTCCCGTCATTACCGCCATTTTCCATTTCCGGCAGACAGCTAAATTAGAGTTTTGGTTTGGGTTTCGTCATGTCAATTTCATAAGCAATTTACAGAGAACACCAAACTGGGAGCCAGCCATCCAGCCAGCCAGTCAGTCCAGTGATTGAGTCAGTAGTCAGAGTTCGATTTATTTGATGCTCCCAATCGACGGCATCGATTTGCCAACTGTTGAAGCGACATTCAAGTCAAGTGATGGCGTCGACCGCGAACGCATCAACGCCCGGCGTCTAATTAACTAATTTTACTTCTGTTCCCATGCCCATGCCCACGCCCATGCCCATCTCCGCCCTGGTCAATAGCTTCGCTATGACTTTCAAAATATAATTTGGCTGGAACGGCTGCTGGAGCAGGAGGCAAGCTCCAATGATCCAATGATTTATCAAAAGCTAAGTGCCGGCCCACGCGACCCCCCTTGACAGTTGGCCACCGTTGTCTGCCTAACAGGCTGACACTCCAAGTGAGCCTAAAGCCACCCAGTTGGAGTTGACAGGTTGTAATAAGTAGTAAGTATTAAATGCTCAGCAATCAATAAAGCAAAAGCTTTTTCAAAGAGCTATTGGAATTATTCTCATTGAAAAAATATAAAAATTTCAATAAGTTTTTTATTGTAATATCAAATAGGGAAAAAAGACTTTTAAGAACTGTCTCAAACACTAAGATATGCTAATTGTTAAATTTCGATTTGGCACCTGAGGTTCATCTTTAAGAGCACATAAGAGTGTAAACAGTAAAGAATAAAATTATGCTAAAAACAAAAAAAAAGAAAATCTGCAACAGCCATCTTGTAAACAACACTCTATAAAAGTTAATTGAAGCCAGCGGCGGATCCACGGGGGTTTTCGGGTTCGGACACCCCTCCCCCTTCGGGATCAGAAAACCCTAATAAAAATATTTTTCACAATTATAAAAGATGGATGTCTCTGGACAGATTTCTCTGGACCCCCCCTTACCAAAATCCTGGATCCGCTCCTGATTGAAGCAATAAGCAAATATATTTTGCATTGTCAGGTTCGTAAGGATGAGATAAAGGCAATTTTAATTTTATACTTAACATTTTTATAATGAGTACAAAATGCATTATTCTTTCATTAAAATTACTTTTTGCAAAAATTAACATTTTAAAAAGAAGAAAGAATGTCTGTTTGCAAAAAACCCTCTGAAATTTTATAATAGAAAAATCGGTCTTGTCGTTTTTTTTTTTGTGACTCCGCAAGCTCGCTTTGCAGCCCGAAATTCTTTGTTTTTATCTCAAAGCATTTTGAATAGCTCTTTTTCCGAAACAGATATTTTATTGCAGTTAAAAGTATCTAAAATAAATAAATAATTCCCTGTTACACCACTTGGAGGAGGGGCATAGGGGATCTTTATTATTACCTGTTCGAACAGAACAGGAATCTACAGTTTATAGCCGAGAGACTTTTATGGCTGATAGCGTCTTTGAGCTAGCAAGTGCTAGGCAAATGCACCAGTGCTACTGCGGGGAATCGAACCACCGACCTTCGGTTTTAGAGGCGAGTACGCTACCACTTACGCCACCGACGGCCACAAAAAGTATCTGGTATAATTAAATTTATTTATAAAGCCAAAAGGCAAGAATGCCCTGCAACCCTAAGCCGAGGCATAAAGGCAAGAATGCCCAACCAACGCGTATGAAAAGCAATACAGCTTTGTGTCATTCCCAGCACAATATATATATTTTTTTATAACTTCTATCATATTTTTAAAATAATATAGAGCAGCTATCTTAGTAGATAAGTCAAATAAGCAAATGTTATGCCATATTCGCGTTTTTTTATTGCAAAAGAACAGTTGTAGTGAAATGATTAGATTCATTTAAGAAATACGCAAACATAATAATATAATTTTGTTAAACTGATGAGAAATTGCACGTTGCTTTAGATCTACAAAGCCTCAAAGTATTTATCTTTTATCGACTATCTTGCCTTTAGCCTTAAAATATGATTGGAATAATTTCCTTATCCCGTATATGTGGGGATCCTATATAGTGTAAAAGAGCAACAACGAGAATTCACTTTACTTAAAGCGTTCCTCAAAGTCCGACTGGGTGTCTTTGCATCTGTGTGTGGGTGTATGTTTGTGCGTGTGTGTGTGACGCTCTGCCTGTTACGCCTTTGTCCTAATTATTGTTGTGCCATAAACAACTAACAAGCAACCCCTGCAGGAAAAACAAAAGCAAGAGACCAAAGTAATGGCTGCTATAATTCACAGTTACTTATTGTTTATCTGTTCGTTTGCTCAGCTCAATGTGGGCCATAACTTAACCGTTACACAGACCCCAAGCTCTATATACATATGGGGTAGTGTGTGTGTGTGTGTGTGTGTGTGTGCTCTACGATGTCTGGCACTTCTTCTAGACGTTGTTGAGGCCTCTTCGATTTTATTGTCTAGCTGTTTGTGATTTAAATGATGTAAATTAATTTTGCAAAATTTGCTTGAAACATTTTATTTTCGTACATATTTTAAGTATCAAAAAACAAGGGCTGCTGTTAAATATTGAAATATATATATATAACAGGTCGGCTACGTCTGACTTTGGGTTCGCCTATTTCAATATTTAACAGCAGACCTGGTTTTTTGCTTGTTTTTTGATACTTAAAAAATGTACGAAAATAAAATGTTTCAAGCAAATTTTGCAAAATTAATTTATCAATATATATATATATATATATCCGGTTCCTTCACAAAAACCAAAAACAAAAAGAATTTTTAAGAAAAAAATTTTTTTTTTGACAGATCGTTGCTATAGGAGCTATATAATATAGTCAACCGATTTCAATAAAATTTGACATAGTGCTTAAATACCTTAAAAAAGATCTGAATGCCGAATTTAGTTTAAATATCTTTACAAACAAACGAAACACATCGAATTTTGTATAAAAAACGTTTTTTTGGACCAATTGGTCCTATGGGAGCTATATGATATAGTCAACCGATTTGGATTAAATTTAGTACAGTGCTTAGGAACTATAAAATACTCACGAATGATAAATTTGGTTATGATATCTTTATGAACAAACGAATTATTCATCCAAAACTTTTTTTGTCGAGGTCGTCTCAAACACCCATATGGGAGCTATATAATTTATCCCCGATATCAAAAAAATAAAATAAACTTATCTCCTATGGAATAATATTGGATACAATGTGAAAGTTTGGTTACTCTAGCTCTTACCATCTCTGAGATCTGGGCGTTCAAACGGACAGACGGACGGACAGACGGACATGGGTATATCGACTTCCCTATTCACCCTGATCATATTTTAGGTCACTTTGGGGTGTCTCCGACGTCTCCTTCTGTATGTTACATACATTTTCGGCATGCACAAGCTTAATATACCCTTTGTACCATACGGTACAGGGTATAAATAGTACTTGGTTATCAGAAAACTTTCTTGTAGAAAAAAATAATTTAATAATTTAATAATAATTAATTAATAATTTTACAAATACGCCATTGTTGAATATTGATGGAGAAACTAATTCGTGCATGATTTCGTAGGTATTTATTTAGATTGCTTCATGTCTTTTAATCGCTCACACGCATGTCTGGTCAATAAATTAAAATACTAAAAGATTTAGGAATATAATAACATGAAAATAAATAGATAAAAATGACATAACGCAAAAAGGCCTTGCTTAAAGAATATCCAGTGCAGAAGACTTTTAAAATTTTGATTAAGCTTCTAGTGTATAACGATATTTTTTAATTAGGGTGATAATTTAGCAATGATAGATGCTATCGAAATTGTCAATGACATATATATATTTATATATATATAAATATATGGATGAGATACGAATATGTCGGTGGAAGATTCTTATTTCGATCTTATTTGACTGAGCACATAATGGTAAGTTTATAGTTTCAAAATTAAACCAGAATCAATCAAGTACATCGCACCGTTGTTGTTATCTTATCTTCTTTACTCTTTCTGGAGTAAACATTTCTTAACTTTTAAAACTGAGTAAATAAGAGAGACTATCCTGCGTAAGAATCACAGTGGCAATGAGAACAACCCCAACCGCTGGCATGGAAGTACTACTTAACTTACCACCGCTACACATAGCAATACAGGAAGAAGATGCAATGCAAGCACTCTTAATCCACTTTAAAAACAATTCAAACCAGGAAATCTCACTGGTCATCTACAAATCCTTAGAAGGGTCGGCAATGCAACATGTATGACCCAGGCAAATGATCATACAGACACAGTACTCAACTTTACCAAGAGATACAAAGTCATTTTTCCATCAAGAGAGGAATGAAATGCGAACCCAATCTGGTTACATGACGACTCACAGAAGGAGTAGGAATAGTGGGCCCCAGAGCACACAAATCAATCACCTTAAGCAATGCACCACAATTTTCCAAGTGGAACTGTACGCAATAATAGAAACAATGGAGCTTATATCTAAAAGAAGACTCAAGAGAGTTAAGACCAAAATACTCTCAGATCAGCCATCAAAGCACTAAAGAGCTACAAATTTACTTCCAAAGTCCATATAGAGTGTAGCAATGCACTCAACCAATTGACAACCCACAACCAAGTCTCCGTGATATGGGTGCCAGGCCATGAATGACATGAAGGTAACGAAAAGGCGGACTTTTACGCCAAAAAAAAAGGGCGGAAAAGCTATTTATGGCCCATCTCCCTGTTTTGGCCTCAACAAAAACCATATAAAACATGAGATAAAAAATGGACTCAACAAAAAGTCACAGAATATTGGAGTGGCCTAAAAGGCCTCAATCATTCAAGAAATTCCTAACCTTAAGCGCCAAAAGAGCGAACATTACGCTCACCTAAACAGAAAAAGTCTAAAGACACTCTCTAGAGCACTAACAGGACACTTCGCCTGCAACAAACACCTATACAGAGTAGGTATATCGGATTCGAACAAGTGCAAATTCTGTTGTGATGAGGAAGAGTCAATGGAATTCAATGGAATTGTGGAAATTATTGAATTTTTCTATATAACTATAAACTTTAGTCATTCGCTGCAAAAATGTAAGCATACCTTCAAAAAAACTGGGAATTCTCAATTCCAAACTGATAGAGAATTTAAAATTTGTGGCAAAATATGGCTAACTACAATAAATAACAAAAAGGGTCAGCCAGCAGGAAAAAGTTGACACCAATTTTATGTCTTTAATATTTAAATAAAAGAAAATAAATATTGTGGCTCGTTAAAAGAGCAGCTTTTTTTTTACTTTTTCTCCAGAACTTGCGATGATTCGGCTGTAATGGACATAGAAGAACTAACTTAAAGTTTATGGTGGTCAAGAACTTTTCCAGCTGATGGCTTTATGAATATATTTTAAATATTATGAATTTATTAACATTTTCAAAACAGTGACTTTTAGGGCACATGAACATATGTATGTACAGGGTCCGACACTCGAAGTGTAACCAATTAAAAAGGCCATAAATTCATTTTGGAAAATTACCTTTACTCAATTCAAGGTACAAAATGTGTAAAAATAATACGAAATTTAGAAACAATTTACTTTCGCTCAATATGGCCACCTTTTGCCTTCACTATGGCCTTGAGACGGTCCAAAAATGAATCGCAAGCTGCCCGAATGTGACTTGCAGGTATTTTGGCCCACTCGTGGACAATGGCTTTTTTCAGCGCCTCGAGACTGTTGTATCTTTTAGTTCGGACCTTGCTCTCCAAAATGGCCCAAAGAAAATAATCCATCGGATTCGCGTCTGGTGAATTCGAGAGCCATTGTGTGGTTATGAAGTTCGGAACGTTGTTTTTCAGCCATTCTTGGTTCACTCGAGCTTTGTGAGACGGTGTCGAGTCCTGTTGAAACGTCCATGGTCTGCCACCGAAATGTTTGTCTGTCCACGGCTTCAAATATACTTTCCCGATAATATTGCGCATTAACCTTGACGCCAGACTCGATGAAAACGATTGGAGAGCGCCCATCTGCGGTTACAGCGGCCCAAACCATTACCTGTGGCGGGTGCTGCCTCCTGGTGGCCAATCGATGACTCAAATTCTCGTATGAACGGTCCCTCAAGTAAACCCTATCGTTTTGAGAGTTTACGAATTGCTCAATTGTAAAAATTTTCTCGTCAGAAAACACAATGTTCGGCAATTGACCGCTTTCGGCCAAGCGAAGCAACTCCTTCGCTCTCTCAAGTCTGACTTGTTGCTGCTTCGGTGTGAGATCATGTGCCTTTTGGATCTTGTAAGGCTTGACCTTGAGATCATTTTTCAGTATGCGACGGATGCTACGGTCAGATATTTTCAGTTCTTTCGCCATTTGATTGGCACTTCGTCGGGGATTTCGCTCAAGTCGCTTCTTCACTTTTTGAACCATCTCACGTGACGTTGCAGTCTTTTGATGACCACCTCCATGACGTTTTGCGATGCTACCAGTATCATTGTAACGAGTTATGGTGCGATAAACGAAAGCTTTATTTACTTTAAGGTGTTCGAGCTCACGAACAATCGCTGGTTGTGATTTTCCAGCTAAATATAATGCAACTACACTATTACGTTTGAAATCCATTACTGATTTTTTTTCGCGTTTACTCACGTCAAAATGCTTTCGTGCGCTTGTAAAGAATACTCTAAACTGTCATTTAGCTAACTTACAGACAGCTGATGCCCGTGCGTCAGCTGCGCGAGCGGTCTGAATTTGGTTACACTTCGAGTGCCGGACCCTGTAAGAAGGGCTGTTAACAGAGGATCAGCAGGCGCTGTTAAATGGCAAGCGAGCCATTTAGTGAGAGAACTGTTAGCAAGCAGCAGAGTAGAGAACAAACCGCGTTGAACGGTCGACATAATACAGCTTTAAATAACTTTTTTAATAAATTTTCCTAATATGCCATTAAGATGTTCGATGTTCGACATCTTGAAAGAATCCCATCCGTTCCGTTAAGATGTGCTCAGTGTAAAAAACGTTTAGCCCTATCCTTAGTCCTGCTCGTTATTTGTACAAACACTTGCATAAACTTAATGCACTCTTTAATACCATTTGAAGTGGCGCGTTTAAGAAAAAGGACGAACAGCAAAAAGGAATAGAGAAAGCCCGTTAAATCAGTGTACAGAGAAACCGCTAAAACCCATGGCCATAAGTATGTGCGGCTATAAGCCAAAAATGGAGCTGCTGTTGCAGCCGGTAACAGGAAACGCTTAAAACAATGCTCGAGGAGCAACAAAGCAAAATAAAAACAATGCTAAAAAATAAAGGTATATATATATGTGGTTATATGTATATATGTACATTTTCAGTTAACATAGTTGAAGAGGCCAGCGCCAACAACAACAACAACAACAACCACATTTGGTGGCAAACTGCTGGCCATGGCTAAAAGTTTGAAAAACTATTTATTATGAAATGCATAGAAGAAAAAAATACTAAAAATAATAATCAGAGAATCGGAGAGAAGGAGTAAAGCGAAAAAGAGCGTAAGCGAACAGCTGAGCGAAGCCTTTGAAGCCAAGAGTAGAGCACAACAAAAGCAACAGCTACAACAACAACAAGAGAAACAACAACAACAACAACAACATGGTCTGTCTAGGCCAAAGGCAAAGGAGCAACTTTTACGTGAAAATGTTCAAAATTTAATCAAATTAAACTGAATGCGCCGCAGGCGAACATATTTCGCACTCAGGACGAGGTCCTCGACTGAGGTGCGACAGAGACGACTCATATATATGGTGGGAATGGTAAAGTGAGTGAGTGAGTGAGTTAGAGGCTCTGTGTAGAGTAGCTAAAGGAGCTTAGCTTGGTTTTTGCGGCTGCCACGTTGCGCGCCATTTTAATATGTATGTAAATTGTTTTTGTTGCTGTTGCTGTTGCCACAGATACTCTTGTTGGTGTTGTTGTTGTTGTCGTAGTAGACATTAAGTGGTTATCATAGCCATTTATGAGCCTGTTAAAAAGTATCTCATTAAACATAAATGTATTGTACACGGACCGTTCAACTAGACGGCCCGATAATATATTTCAAACCCAAAAAAAAAAAAAACAAAAACAAAAACGCTATGAAACATAAAATAAATAAAAAAATTAAGCCCAAAATAGCAACAATAGCAGCAGATGTTTCCGACCCTCAACTCGCAACTCATTCCGATAAATTTCACATATGTATGTATGTCTAGTTTACACTCCCTCTCCCACAGTCCTTATGGAACGCTGTGGCATCTACAAAATTCCGTTTACCTGTCAAACTTTTGCCATTTGTGGCCAACATATTTTGAAGTTAGCCCCAGCTCGCCCTCACACACACGCACACACACACACACACATTGTGGAGAGTACAAGTTCCGGATACCCCCCACATTTATGTCTAAACTTTGTCAATTATTTGCGGATTCAACATTTGTAGCTTTTGTGGATTTTGATTTTTGATTTGAGTTTAGACAACAATTTGCATAGCATCCTTTAAAACGTCGCCATTTCGATTGCTTATAAGCTTATTTTCTAAGTGTTGTTCCATTTACTTAAAGTATATCGAATTTACCAAAGCAAATTATGTACAAACAAATATTTGCTCGACCTTGATTTTTTTTTTTTTCAGAGATTTCTATTTGACAACAAGTAGATGAACTTGTTAAGTGATAACAGTATTTAAGAAATCTTATATATAAAATTCTCGTGTCACAATGTTATGTTCGTTCTAAGCTTAGGATCTCACGAACGGCTGAACCGATTTGGCTAATTTTGGTCTTGAAATGTTTGTGGAAGTCCAAGGATTGTTTAGGGTTGAGAAAATATAACAAAATTGCGACGAAAATACTAAAAAGGACAATTTGATTTTCCAATACAATTTTTTTTTAATTTAGGTTGGCATTGTGTACATTGTCAGATTAACTAATATTTTTTAGTTAATAGTTTTTGTCGAAAGGAAACACAAAAATTATAAACGATTCATGTTTTGATTTCTGTGTAAAATGCATATGACCAGATCAATATTTGCACATAATGCCGCCAAAAAGACGTAACATTGGCAGACGTTCGCGTAGAACTCAATTGCAATCATCCCGAAGAACAGCTGAAGCTGAGGAACAACGTTTACAAAGGAATGAGTTGAATCGATTAAGAGAAGCAAGATCACATTTTGCTCATACATGCTTGAATGAGAATGAGACGAAATCGGGATTATCAGAATCAATCAGATGAAATCCATGCAGAACAGAATTTAATCCAAAGAACATTCAGGCAAATGCGAAATGCATCCAATCTGCACAGAGCTGCATTCGAATATAACAATACGACCGATTATAGCTCGCGTCAATCTGTTGTAATTGGAACAATGAACAAGGTATGTGACCAGTGCCAAGCACTGAAATTTTCCAATGAAACAGCAGGCCTGCTTATTATCAAAAGCAGTGTATTTGGAGAGGTTCGCTGCTGGATGTATTCGGTAGAATGGCAGAAGAGAGGATTACCTCAGAAAATACTACCGCATGAAATTGATGATGTGATATCGGCGGAAATCCCAGTTCAAACAAATGATCCAGAATTGTTCGAGGTTATCACAAAGAATATGATCCACGGACCATATGGTGTGCTCAACCCAACTTCACCATGCATGATCGACGGCAAATGCTTCAAAAGATATCCAAGGGCATTGACTTCGGACACTGTTACGGGCTACGATGGATACCCATTATATCGCCGTAGATCAACAGAAGACAATGGCAGATCAACCACAATCAAAGTGCAAAAACAAGAAATTGAAATTGACAATCGTTGGGTTGTTCCATTTTCGCCATTATTATCAAAAACGTATAAAGCCCACATTAACGTCGAGTATTGCAACTCAGTAAAATCAATAACATATATCTGCAAATACGTCAATAAGGGAAGCGATATGGCGATTTTGGGTGTGAGAGCCGACAATGTGAATGACGAAATTTCACAATATGAAATAGGATGTTGCGTTAGCAGAAACGAGGCAATATGGCGAATTTTCTCATTCCAAATTCACGAACGACACCCAACCGTTGTCCATTTAGCAGTTCATCTAGAAAATAATCAACGTGTTTCTAGACGAGCGAGCGGAGCGAGCGTGCCGAAGGCCGGCTAGTACTAAATAAAAAAAAGGGATTTTTTCTGCATTTGAATTCTGGAGTTCAGTGGACTATGGACTTTTATTTGTTACTCATACTGAGGGTCTAAAAATGCTATGCAATCCATATCAAATCATAACATACACGAATTGTTTTCTTAAATCTAAATTTTTTTCATATTCTCGTCAAAATAAAAGTTACGTTCAAACTCATATTATTTACAATTTTCAGCAGAAAAAATAGTTATTCGAAAGTTCTTCGAAATTACTCAATTTTTTCTTAGCAATCTATATGAAAAAAGTTATTCATGTCAAAAATACAAAAAACAAAATTAGTTATGGAGGCATTCCCGCCATTTTTAGCGAATTTCCCTTAATTATCCGAATTCTTAGAAAAAAGAAGAATAACAGCATTTAAAATTGGGTCACCTAAAGACCATAAGTGTTCAGGTTCATCCAAATATGAAAAAACCGAAAGTCGGGCGTATTTTACCATTATAGAATATACACTTTACTGGGTACGATTGATACTACCACGCTCAAGCGAGCGATCTCTGCATTTATTTAATTTCTTCAGTTCTTATTTCTGAGTTACATAATAAACGCTTTGTTGTAAGCAGCAGCGTACTTAAAATTATTTACACGAACCATGCATCGTTTAATTTACGATCATCTGATAATAGTGAAAGGCACACAGGAAGATCAAGCTAGTAATGACCATGACATTAAATGCGCAGTGCGTCCCAAAACGATCATACATATAAGCAAGCCCAATGTTTCATAAAACTAACCATAAACTATTCGATTTATGTGTGGGTTCATGTTTATGCGTAAATATTTTGGGTTCAATATTGTTTATCTTAATTATTCTAAGCAGGCGGCCTTATCGCTGATTAAGGCAGAGTCTCATGTTCACGCTTGAACAACCATAACATTGTAATCAAATGCGGTTCATCGCTTAAGGTTTCCAAAACAAAAATGTTGTGTAATGTCTTTATAAGCAAAATCAAAAGAATATAAATATATATCTGTCTGTCCGTACAAATGCCTAGGAGACAAGTTTAGTCTAGTCTCCTTTTTTATATCAGGATTACATTATATAGCTCCCATAGGTGGGTTTAAGACGACCTTGAAAAAAAAACCAAAAGTTTTATATTGATAATTCGTTTGTTTCTGAAGATATCGTAACCAAATTTGACACTCAATAGTTTCTTATAGTTCCCAAGCGATACTTTATCAAATTCGGTTGACTACGTCATAGCTCCCAAAGGTACGATCGGTCAAAAAATATTTGTGGTTCAAAATTCGTCTTTTTTGGTTGTTTATGAAGGTGTCGTAACGTAATTCGGCAATCAAATGTCTTTTGGTGTTCTTAAGCTATATATTAAATTTTATTACAAGTTAGTGGGACAGGGTATCCCAAAGTAGTCCGCGCCCGACTTAAAAAAAATTAATTTTTTTTTTCTGAAAAGACGGCATTTAGTCAAAAATACACAGTACTACAAAAAAAAATTGCCTTCCAACACACCTAGGCCTAGAAAAAGCCCATTGTGATGCCACTTGAGTTAGTCCTCACTCCCCTGTATCCTCTTTGAACCAATCTATCGATTTAATGAACGAAATTATATTATTTATTCTGATTCCTGCGAATTCAGTAAAATTCCCAAAAGTTTCGGAAACCAGTGTATTCAGTCTCCTCCTGCATAGTGCCATGCATCCACACACGAGCTCCACTGTTTCCTCCTCTTCTACCTCGTGACAGCTTCTACAGTAGTCAAAATGCGGCACGCCCAATCTATTGGTGTGCCTACCAATAAGACAATGCCCCGTGAGAGCCCCTATCGTGGCTCTTACTTCTTGTCTGCTGAGTTTTAAAAGTTGCATGGTCCTATTCAAGCTCCATTGCGGTCAGGTTTACCTACTTATAAGACAGGTACACGTTGCTAGTGATATAGGTGCCAACGCCTTATCCGGCTGAAGTGGCACCGTTGAACCCCGTCTAGCTAGTTTATCTGCCTTGCAATATCGATATCTATTCCACGATATCTCGGTGACCTGGTACCCAAAGCAGATTTATGGTGATAAATTTAGTAGCATCTCGTAAGAGCTCGTAACATTCCAGTACTGTTTTGGATGTGAGCCTTACTGATTGTCGTGCTTTTAAAGCAGCCCGACTGTCAGAACAGATCTGAATTGCCCTTTCGGTTAAAATACGATTATTAATTATGAGAATACTTTCCATTATAGCTATGACTTCTGCTTGGAAAACACTACAATGATCTGGTAGCGAATAGGCACCCCCTCTCACCTGATTATTGAGTTTAAATCGGTCCGTAAAAATGGTAATCTTGCTATTGCAGTCTGGTATACCATTATCCCAGTCTTTACGAGATGGGAAAGTTACACTGAACGGTTTGTCTAAGAGTAACTCCATTGAGTTAGAAAAGTAAAAAAGAAATTGGAGTGTCAGAATAATCGACTGTCCTCTAGAACTTATGGCTAGATCCCAAGATTCTCATAGCCTTAAGGCCGTTTCACTACTATTTGCTTACTATATAGGTCTATTGGCAATATATGCAGCATGGCTGCATGGTGCGCCGCTGATTCTCAGGCTAACCACTCTTTTTTGAATGGAATTCAATGCACTATTTTTGGTTTTTCACGCCGGCCACCATACCAGAACTCCGTATGTTAGGAATGGCATTGGTATCGCTGTGTAAATCCAAATTAATATCTAACTGAAAAATGTGACAAATACATTATAACATTTCAAAAAATATTTAAAAACGACTTCAGTAATTCCGTAATTTATAACCACAAGAACTTTAAACATTTTATAGAGTTAATAACATATCTACACAAAATTTTCTACCAGCAGGATTACGTAGCTGTTATCTGCTCTGTTAAATTTTTTAACGAGCGACACATTAGTGAGTTAAGACCGCTTGTCAAGAATCTTTTTATTTTGAAATATTTAGAATTTTAACCACACCATTTAATTTGGGACTAAAATATCATCGTTCATCGTCAAATTGGAAATACTTAAAATAAAAAGAGTAAAGGATTAAGATTTGGACATGGTCACCAAAGTCAGCTTACATCTGCCCTTGCCAATTGAAAAGATCTTTATTATTCACGATTCACAATTTCATACCAACTCATACGTTGGTTCGATATTAAAATAAAACATGATTTTGGGCTATAGTTTCTTATGGTTTCTGAAACTTGGTTCAATCTAACTTTATTCAGAATCTTTAACTACGTTTACTATTTTTGAGCAAAATTTAAAGAATTATTTGGGTAACATAATAAAAAAAATACTTTTGGTTACCGTTCCCTGCCATCTTTTTTTTCACTTTAATATTTCTGTTGTTTTATTTTTAGCATTAATATCAAATAGCTATCAATGGCTGCCAAATGTTGCAAAAATGTCAAATATTGCAACAAATTATCAGCGCAAACGTCATTTGCACCTGTCCTCCTCAACTTTTGGACAGCGCTAAAAAGTAGACAACAAATATTGCGAGAAAAAAAATGGTATATAGAGAAAGAAGAAGAAGAAGAAGAAAACAATGTTGACAAGTCAAAGCTGCAATTTTTTGAAATTTGATTATTATGAAGTTAAATAAATACGAAGTATATGGAAGAGTGAGTATGTGTGGATGATATAAAAGTCTCTATCTGTGTGTGTGTTCGTGTGTGCGTGTGTGAGGGGGTCGCACCTGGCGCACAAAATGGCGCCGCTGACATTGGGTCCTGCATTTTATTATGCGTAGCTGCAAAAGTTTTGCAAAGTAATAATGCCACAAAAGTTCAACTTCAATTGAAATAAATTAATTTCAACATTCGGACTGACAGCGCCAACTAACTGACAATTACACATACCACACGCACACATACAGTGGTCGGAAAAATGTTTTATTTGAACAAAAATTGCTTGGAATTTTGGGTTATTTAGGGTTTAGACAATGAGAAAACTTAGTATGCTCCCCACCATTTGGCATTTAAGAATTGAGGATTCACTAGGTTAGTTCCCGAATACGGAATCACTCCAGAACAAACCAAATTATCATAAACTTAAATAAAATTAAACTAAATGTAAACATTGCATGATCGCTTTATCTGGTTCTGCTGCAATGGACATTTGTAATCAATACGTCCACATGGGACAGTGAAGTACACCTTCAGTAAACTATTATTAATATGTTATTCCTGATTATTCCTTCTAATCATTTTCCAATTGAAACATTGTTTTTTTTTTTTTTTGGCGCAAAACTATATTCATACCTACAAGTTCTGCAAATTTGTACCGATTTTGATGAGAACCGAGAGTTACGTCAAAAAATCAAATATCAAGTTGATATGTTTTGGGGCGTAGCAAAAAACGCGGTTAATCGATTAAGGGGATGGGGGTCCGCATCGATAGGATTGGGATGTGGATTTGTTTATTAGAGCCACATTAATCTGTTTACCAAATATTGTGATTTTAGGTGGCTTATTACCATAATAAGAGTCAAATATTGATGCATTTTGTAGGCAAGGAGAGGTGAAATTTGCACGGGGAAAGATATTGACATGATTCAACAAACTTCATCTTCTGAGGAAATATGCGCACCAGCTTGTAGTTTGGTTTTTCTAGCTCTTCTAATCTCCGAGATTTAGCAGTTCATACGGACGGACGGACATGGCTCAATCTCACCCGAGGCTATGATAAGCATTTTGGTATAAAACTTATCAATTATTATAATAATTTTGTAAATGAAAGCATTCTCGTTCCAGAAACATCGGATATATGATGCCAATTATTTTATGAGTATAGGAAAAAGAATAAGTCAAAAATTATCAATTCTATGCATATTCTATTATTCTTCTTGATGTTTAATTTAAACAAACATTGCTATTAAAAAATATGAGAGAGAATTGCAACAACAGCAGAGTAAAAAAAATGGAGACTGCTCTCTTTTCAATTGCTTTTTGTGCTACTTTTTCCGTCGAGACCTATGGTGTAATTGTTCAAGGTACTACGGCCGAAGCCTCCTAACGAAAGTCACCAATTTTTTCGATTTTGCTGATTTTTAGTTTACTACCAGCGATTGACTTTTAAGAAAACCTTTAAAAGTGCAACATATTCAGGTAATACATTATTATTGTTGAGAAATAAAAGTACCCAGAGATAAAAAAATATTGAATAATATTATATATCAAAAATCTATGAAATTCATTTAAAAGAAATAAGGTAAACCTATTAAATAAAGAGGCTTTAAAAAAATGTATATATAATGGCAGCTTACTAATATATAAGAAGTGAGAGCGTCACTGTTTAATTTAGGATTCAGGAATAAGCTCACGATTAGAAAGGTTCAGGACACACCAATATTCCTGGAAATGAGCGGGCAGATAAGCCTGCAAGCGCCGGTGCAGCAACACCGCTAATCGGTCCTGAACCACACTGTGGGATTGCGAGAGAATAAAAAACGACTGCTTCACTGGCCAGGCTTAAACAGTCAAAAGCCCTTCTCTCCAACTACAACCGTAAGAGGTTCAAAGCCATGATAACGCACGGGAAGAACTTCGTGAGAATTAAGACGGGCCTTCTGACGGGACATTCTAGGCTTAAACAAAATTGGCATAGTGAATAGTGGACTATTCCGTTTCTGTAGCCTAGAGAAAGAAACTTCTTCGCATATATTGTGGGAATGGAAGGCACTCGCCGATAAAATAAACAAGCTCCTGGGCATGTAAGTTCTCCGACCGGAGACCGTTGTTACTATAATTCTAAACAAAATACTGCAATACATGCAGGCCTTAGGACTTTTTTAAGAGCTCTAAGCCATGAAGGGGGTACAATAGATCCACCTGTGTCACAGTACATTTATATTCCGAATAATAATAATACTGATATACTTCAACCGGCCAGGTATTTTATTTATTGAAACTCTGACAATTTAGGATTTGTTACTTCTAAGTTTTCTTCTTTGGTTTGCTTTAAGGGTTTAGTCACAGAATTCTCCCAAAAATCTTTCTTTTTTTTTCATCGGAATGTATAGTCAAAATAATTTTGCCACCATCATTCCGAATATGCAACTTTTCTTGGTCAAAATACTTTTGCCGACCACTGTACACACTCACACACTGACAGATAGAGGCCGCCCGCTGAACAAAATAGTTGGACAACTTTTCACGTTTCGTGTGCCTTTATTTCATTTCATTTTATCTTCTTTTTTTTTTTTGGCTTTGCCTTTTGTTGTAAATGTAAAATAATAACGACAAAATTGCACTTTCAACTTTTGACTTTATTTCTCTTATTTTATTTTCATTTTTTTATTTAACATGCCTAACTACTGCATCTATTATAGTAGAACCGAGAAGTGTGCTTTATATTGTGTGTGTGTGTGTGTGTGTGGATCTGGCATTGTCTGCACTTCATATTAGTATTGGTGTTGGTGGTGTTGAGAAAAGTTGAATTAATCGACACCCCTGCCACAGGAGCGAGCAGAGGAGCAGAGAGAGAGAAGCCTCGACAATCCTGTCCTGGCAAACTGCAGGCAGACGCACAGACACAGACATAGTTTCCACATAGTTTAGCTGCCATTCCTTTTCCGAATGTTTCATCTTGATTGATTACATATTTTACAAGTTATTGCACACACCATGTGCAACAGAGACAAACAGACAGACAGACCGACAGTGAGGCAGTGGAGTGGAGTGGAGTGGTGGAGGAAGCCATCCATAGTGGAAGCGAGTGAGGCAAAAGTTGGCCAAAGTGGAGAGCAGTATATGTATTTATTAGATTTATGTCTTGGCTTCAGTTCTTTGTTGTAATGGATTTTTCCAAGTGTATTCACAACTTTTAATGTATTGGAAATGTTTTGCTATTTTCCTCCAATTTTTTTTTTTTTGTTTTTTCATTTTTTTTTTTTGTTGCAAATAGTAAAACTCATGCGGCAAAAAACTGAAAGCTGTTGAGGCAATTGAGTGAAACTGCCGTGCTAAATTAGAAAAGTTGCCGGAATATAAGTTTAGTATGGAATACTACATACCGACTATATTGTTGGATTTGCTACGACGATATAGAGCTGAGTGAATGCAATTCAAGTCAAATGAATGAATGAATGATGAGTTTAAATATTGAATGGTGATGCATTTAAAAAATAGCTTAAGTTTATGTTCATTATTAAATGTTTTACATTGTGCAATAAGGACTTTCATATAAAGAACGATATGCTGAATATACTCGTATTGAACACATTCTTTTAGTTTTTATATTAGGTTGTCAAAAAAGTCTTGCGGTATTTTTATTGAATTTTCAATTGTTCATAAAATTGGTTATAATAATGCGATTTAAGTCAAATATGCGCCGTTTTGTTCGATAACGAGTTCCCAACGAGATGCCAACTTCATAATGCCCCTCTTATAGAAGCTCGCTTCCCTATTGTCAAAAAACTCGGAGAGCCAATTTTCACAGGACTCTCTTGTGGACAACTTCCGATTACCAAGCGCGTTCGTCATGGACAGAAATAGGTGGTAATCACTTGGTGCGAGATCCGGACTATACGGTGGATGCGAAAGAACCTCCCATCCGAGCTCCCGGAGCTTCTGGCGCGTCACCAAAGATGTGTGTGGCCTGGCGTTGTCCTGATGGAAGACAATTCGGCCTCTGTTGATCAAAGGTGGCCTCTTCTGCATGAGTGCTGCATTCAAGCGGTCCAGTTGTTGGCAGTACAGGTCCGAATTGAGCGTTTGGCCATATGGGAGCAGCTCATAGTGGATGATTCCCTGCCAATCCCACCAAACACACAGAAGAACCTTCCTGGCCGTCAATCCAGGCTTGGCCACCGTCTGGGCAGCTTCCCCGCTTTTCGACCACGACCGTTTACGCTTCACGTTGTCGTAAGTGACCAACTTTTCATCGCCAGTCACCATCCGCTTCAAAAACGGGTCGATTTTGTTGCGATTCAGAAGCGATTCGCATGCATCCATACGGTCAAAAATGTTTTTTTGCGTCAAGTCGTGTGGCACCCATACATTGAGCTTCTTTTTCAATCCAAGCTTCTTCAAATGGTTTATAACGGTTTGATGACTCATGCCCAGCTCTTGGCCGATGCTACGGCTGCTACTATGCCGGTCTCTTTCGATCAATTCAGCGATTTTATCGCAATTTTCGACAACAGGCCTTCCGGACCGTGGCGCATCTTCGATCACCTCTGCACCAGAACGAAAACGTTGAAACCATCGTTGTGCGGTGGAAATGGAAACTGTATCGGGTCCATAAACTGCACAAATTTTATTGGCAGCATGAGATGCATTTTTGCCTTTATCGTAGTAGTACTGTAAAATATGCCGTATTTTCTCTTTATTTTGCTCCATGTTTGCGACGCTATAACTCACGAACGACTAAAAGCAAACAACAATTAATCAAACACGTGTTAGCACGTGAAAAGAGCTTTCCAAAAAGCTATAGCGTTAACCGATGCGACGAATACAACTAGAACTACGCGCTTGCAAAGACAAGCTTGCGGAAATACCGCAAGACTTTTTTGACATTCTAATATAAATTTATCATTTAATAATACACTTATAGTTTTTGAAATGCATTACTGGGTGCAACTTAAATTAATTAATTTTTGTATTTCTTAAATAAAACTACATCTCGACTTCTAAGAGCATTTATTTTTGTTCTTGTAGAGGATGCTTTATTTTCTAAAGACAGTGGCCCCTCCATTTTGGCCCTTACTAGCCCTTAAGCTTCTAAACTACTTCAAATGACGTATTTGGGTTAGTTTTCTAGTAAGGTGGCATCGTGGCCTTCTTTCGTTGCGTACCTCTCCAATCTAAGGAGTTGCTTGGCCAGCCATTCTCTAGCAGTGATAATACAGTCTAAGTTTCTCTGGATCTCCGCATAGAAAATAATGCTACAGGTCGCTTCAGCTTGGGTTAATTGATTGATTTAAGCGGTTTAAGTAGGAGTCAAGACTCATTAAAATATCTTCAATACAATAAAAAATAGTTTAAATGGCATCTCTATTATGTTCTAGAAGGTTGGTCGTTTTTTACCAGAGACAAACCAAACAAAAATTACTCATAATCGCTGATTTTCACAGTTTTAATATATATAGTACTTGAACACTTTACAAATTTGCAAAATGGAACCGGCTAAAGAATATTTTAACGCGAATATAAGAATGACCCTTAAATAATACATTTTTGTTAAAATATGCATTGTTAAAAATTTTACAAAAATCTACTTATGCAAAAAACAATACGTTCTCGCCAAACATAAACTTCTTTATTACGCCGAATAAAATATTTATATGACAATGTAAGTCCATTATGGAAACCAATTTAGGTTCTTACTTTAATAACCTATACTTAAATTAGAAAACCAAAAGACCTGCGAAATTAAGCCAAGCCAGCTGACAAAAGTAACGAAGAGTTTTCGCTCTTTTTCACATTTTTGTAGCATACTTATATGGGCACCATTCCACTTCCAGTTCACACACACTTTTATGGCTTATGCCACAAAAATGTTCACATTTAAAAGGCAACTTTTGCTTCAAACATGACATATGCCCCACACTATAAAGCTGCAATAAAAAAGTAGAGCTTATATGCATATGTATGGATGTTGACCACTACACACACACGCACACACACACACACACACCACCCTGTGGCGCACATTGAGTTGATGTCGTAGCTCCCTTGACCAAACATAACCTGTACAAATACATTTCATATTCATAGCTTGCACACACTTACACAGATACTCGCACACTCACACACACACACACACACGCACACGCAGCTTAAATGCAAGAAATTAACTCAACAAAAGTTTTGCATACGGGCGCACCAAGCAAACGGCACACGCGGCGTATGAGTAATGCACACATGGGTAGGCATAAGGCAGGCCCGTCTCTAGGCCCTTTTCTAGGCCCCCTTCTAGGCGCTTTTCATAGGCCTACTTAGTAACCCCAGCTAGGGAGCTGCTGCTAGCTCTGCATTTGCTTTTGTTACTGACTGCTCCACACTATTTTCTGCTTAGTCGGCTCATCTGCATTTTATGGTCCAAAAATATCATCATCATTTTTTCGCATTTCATTATGTTCTCTCTAACCCGCGTCGGACCGTCAAACAGCCAGCCAAGCATCCAGTCAACGAGCCCTCTCATACATTATTGTGTTTATGCGAGTACGTTTATTGCGACTTCCATTTAGTTTATAGCGTATAGTCCTTCTTTTTTTTTTAACTAGTTGAGTTGAGAACTCAGCTTGAGCAACTTTTAAGAAATCAAATGTATTCCATGCTATAAGAAAGCTTAAAGCATTTATTTTTATTGGGAGTACATTTCAATTTTAGCCATTACTAAAGCACTTTACTCCATTCGATTAATGAATTGCAAAGTTCTAACCCATCCGCCATTTTTACCACACAACTTTTTTAACTTTCCAATAAAAAAAAACTAATGTGTCCTCATTGTAATAGATTTAAGTAAAATACAAACAATAAAAAATATATATTTATTACTTATCTACTAGATACTAGCCAATATCAACCACGTCCATTTTACATTGTAACTAATCGTTCGATAACAGAATATTTCAATTTTATTTTCCGAGCTTACACATGTTAATAATTTATTATTAAATAGCTTGTTTAGTCATAAAATAAGTCCTAGATATTAAGTTAGGCTTTCGTATTCATGGGGTGGTACCCACATAACTCCTTAAAGCGTGTTTTTGTACTTAAAAAGGCTGTCCATGCCATGTAGATGTACTTGACAACTTGTTAGGTTTTTAGCCATACTAGCCTTATATTTTTTAGCTAGAGTGTCAAAAAATACCTGAAGCGATTAATGCATTATCTTCAGCAAATTTGAATGCAGTGCAGCCCTGAGGTTTGGGAAGTACGAACTATAAATATTATAGAAATTGGGAGAGAAACTGAAACATTGAGAGAATGAGCACGTATAATGTACAATATTCACGAACGCTTGCTTTTATGTAATTTCATTGTTTTGATACTATGGGAAATTTTTAAGTCTTGTGGAAAGCTGTTTTTATATCCAACATTAGCTATGAGCACCGAAGGATTTCTTCCCATAAGAGCTTTGTTAAGCAATCTTTCTGATTTAGAAAGTGAATGAATTATGCTGAAATTTTCCACTGTTTGGAAAATATTTAGTTCAGCGCTATCGAGAATGGACTTGAGCTTTTCTTTTATGATCTCTTCTAGAATTTAGCTGACTGCAATGCCGGCGTATGCCGGTAAAAGAAACAATAATAATTTCCAAAACTTTAATGATATCTGAAAAAAACAAAGGTAAAGCTATTTTTAATTGTATCTTAACATCTAAGTACAGTTGCTAACATAACAACACTTCGAATTGGCTCTGTTATTATTTTAATTTACTCTCGCATAAACTACCTCCATATGCAGGAAGGACCCCAAACATAGACTTATACACTCTCCAAAACTTAGCAGCGTCATTTCGTATGCTTCATTTCATTATATGTCGCTACTCACTTGTGCCCCCAGAGCCCGCTCTCTAGCCTAAGGCCTTAGCCAAAGCTACGACTACTTTTTATTTTATTTCATTTTTTCTGTCTCATTTTTTTTTTTTTTTTGTTAAAACTCTTAACTTTCGCTCGCTCTGTAGAACCGCAAGCATTCTGGGCCACATTTTGTGGGCAAGCAATCCTTCTGTGCCTGCGCCTCTCTGGCAAACGGTGCGAGAAATTGTCCTCTCGTTTCTTTGCTTTTGATGTCGCTTGCAATTTTTTTGTCCTTCTCTTTTGGTTTGCTCTTCCATTTTTTTCGCTTGGGTTTTCTGTTTTTTTTTTTTTACGTCATTTTGTAAGGGCTGCGTAGAACTCCTTTGGGTGTACGTTGCGACAAGGCTCAGCAGCTTCCTCCCTGGCAAAAAAAAAAAAACCGCTAGCAAGTAATTTTTTCTCGTAATTTTCATAAGCAGCCGTTATACGTAGGATTTATGTTTTTTAAACGCCTTTTAATATGCGAGAGGATCTGCGAGCACAGACACAGCCACAGCCACAAATATAAAGCCACTTGCAAATGCCGCGTAGTCTGCTTTGTCGTCATTTTGGTTTGCGTTGTTGTTGTTGCTGTTGTTGTCGGGTAAATCCAGTGAGAATGCGTTTAAGAAAATATTATAATAATAACATTACGTAAATAATTGTTGGATGCTGTTGACGTTGTTGTTGTCGTTGTTGTAACTGTAGCCGGAATAGCAACGGAAATCAGCTGCGTGTTGATAAGCATCCCCCCCATGTCCCCTCTACGATGTTGAAGGCGCCATTGCGTGTTTGTCTCTGTTTGTATCTGTGTGTGTGTGTGTGTGTTTGTCCCTGTATAAGTGTTTATGTGTTGCTGCGTGCTTGTTTGTTTGTTGGTTTGCGTGCGTATTATGATGTGCTTTGCGGTTAGTGTTCACTTGGAGCGGGTAGCTTAAGAAAAAAAAAAAAGGATAGGCTTATCAAGTCACAACGCAGCTTTAATGCTCTTAAGCGAGTGAGATAACATTTTTTTTAGAAAATATCTATGTATACCCTATAGAAAGCATTAAATCTGCAAGTACGACTCAGCTATTGAAATTTCACTCATACGAATATTAGTCTGTATGTTTTGATCTCTTTTTGAAGAAATATTTCGTTATGCTCAAATCTCATGAGGAAAAAAACATTTTTTGAGGGACTATCAAAAAACGAAATAAAAGAAGAAGCAATTTATGTTTGGCGACCATTTCGAAAATAGGAGCAACGTATCGTAAAACCCTAGACGCTTTCATAAATTCCTTCAGACAAATTTAATCAAAAATTACTGACCAATATGCTGCTCAAACTCCCGAATGGAAAGCTCTATTAATAAATGAGAGAAGTGCTCCTATTAATACAAACAAAGTCAAGCCTTGAAACCAGGCTATGGCTATAATTTATATTCTTTGGTATCCAGTTTTAAATCTTTAATTAGTATTTAGTCCCACAGTCTTACTCCTTATCATATGTCACCAACTTTACAACGTATTTAGCTACCCCACCTTATCGAGTGTAGGCTAGAGAGCAGCATCTCTCTCTCTCTCTCTCTCGCGGCACCCCGAGCATTTGTAACGCTTTAAGGCTGTCTAACTGGGCGCCATTCCAAATGTGCGTGTGGCATTTAGTAGACAGACGAACTGTACCGTTGTGCACATACACCTGCACACCTACATACATACATATATACATACTATACATAATGCACACACAGAAATACAGATACACACACGCATAAATATATAAGCAGCGAAATTTTGTTGTCATCATCACTTTGCGCGTAAATGGTGAGGAAAGTGAGTTCTTTTCAGGGGGACTGAGTTTTGGGACCAGATATGGGGGTAGCTCCTTACCAAGCTCCTTGTCAGCCACAAAAGTTATCTGCTACAGTTGCTTTGCCTGCCAAGCTCTTGTTGTTGTTGTTGTTGTTGTCTTCTTCCGTTTTTAATTTCATCTGCCATTTACTGCTACTTATGACACATCCTTTGCCGCCCATACAAAATATACACACATTTCATGTACACAGACAGGCTCAGAAAATTTTGGTCATATCTGTGTAATATTTTCCTTTTTTTTTTTTTTGGTTTCTTTCTTTTTTTGCACTTACCTTGGGATGTGCGCGTCGTGGAAAAGCTACTTTCGGATCGACCTGCAAAAAAGACACAAAAATAAACAGCAACAACATTAATATCGGAGATGATGAGAAAAAAGCAGAAGAAGCAGCAGAAATCGTATGCTTAATGGCATTTAAATGAAATGAAAAAAGGCGATTAAATTAACAAAAAAAAACAAGTGGTTTTTCTATAGTTACGACACCCTGACTATGATATGCCCTTGAGCACTTTGAAGTAAACAGTAAGGAATACCGGTTATGGTGCCAGTAAGTAATAACATTGCAGAGAAAATAGTTCGAAAAGGTACTACAAAAATTAAGTCTGCTTTTGTTTAGAGACTTTTGGTGTCTGGGAGAAATCAATATCTGCTTTCAGAATAGTCTAATCTACTTTATGGCTTTTTTTTTTGCGGTCTTGGTCGATTGTTTTCCCTACCCTTTGGTAATAGGATATTCACAAAAATATCACAGATAAGCTAAAAATGGTTCCTTCGTACATAATTAGTCATAAATGACTTAAATGCAATATACGGAAAAATGGATTACTAAAAAAAAAATTTATCAAATTGAAGAATTCTTTATCATTTTTTTTAACTATATTCCTGCTATAGAAGAGTGGCACCATCAACATAGGAGCGATGTTCTTTATGGGTGGGTTTTTTTAAATTTTCAAGATTTTTTGAATTCACGGTAAAGTTAGTTCCATTTTTAACGGCGACCACCTCTTCTATTCAAAACTTTAAGAAACAGAAAGATTAGACTTCGAAAAAGATTTGCATATTGATTCTTCTAATATTTAATAATAATTATCTGATTGCTATATGAAATATTTGAAATACATAATAACAAAAAAATAAATATCTTAGTATCAGATAAGGCGGGACTCAAATTGTCTAACTAGAGTAGAGTATAGAAATGCTTAACATTTTGCTCTGCTTGCAACTCTTCATATTAATAGACGAACATAAATCTTGCATAAGCCAGCATTAAATGAAATTGCGATGTCCACTAGGCAGAAGGACCGGAATGGTGGAGATTGTTGGCGGGAGGGCGGCGCTGGTGTATTGGCTGAGGGGGCGGGGCGGGAGGAGGCGTTTAAAGTGCGGGCAGCATGCACGACGATTAACGCATAACAAATTGCTCAAACAGCTGGATGTTGGATGAGGGACAGATCGAGAGGCAACATGATGACGCCCTAATAAGCAGCGTCATAAAAAATAATTAAAAATCATAAAAATTCAATTTGAAGCGTACGCGATTTTCTACATTTTTTCTTCATTTTTCTTCTTTTTTTTTGATTACATTTTCTTTTTTATTTCATTGCTTTGCTGCTATTTTTCGCACAGTTTGAGTTGTCAGAAACCGCAATCGTTTGATAACCACAAGAGGGGAAGGAAGAGAAGCGAGAATGAGAGAAGCGAGAATGAGAGAAGCGAGAGAAAGATAAGTTTGTTGATAGCTGCTGAGATTTTGCGTCGACAAATAAAAGATTTTGTAATATTTTTTCGACTCAACACAAGTAAAATAATAATAATAATAATAATAAATGGCAGCCAACAAATAACACATTTACTGTATAGAGTATTAATAATGCAGCGCTGTCAAGGCCCAATCAAGATAGCCAACACTTTCAGAACGCCCGCCCCGGCCCGGACCACCTTGTTTATTTCCTGTAACCCAAAAGAAAAAAACAAAATGGTCGAGCGGGAAATTGATTTTTAGATTAAAATTAAAACTAATCAGCGTTGAGTGGTGGAAGCGGCTAAGCATTTTTCTTTATTTTTTTTGCTATTATTTTTATTTTTTATTTTCATTTTCAAAATATATCACAGAGGAAAAACTCGTAACGAAATGAAATGAAATGAATTTGTTTTGTGCAGCCAAACGGAAAACGAAAATGTGCACGAATTGAATATACGAGTGTGTGTGTGTGTGTGTTTATGCATGTGTGTATGCACGGCAGCCCCACACACACAAACACACATTCCACATCATAGTTGGTTACAAAAAAAAAAAAAAACGGCCAAACATAAATACTAAATATTTTATTCACAGTTGGCCACAAAAAGTGCACAGACCACAGCAGAGTCTATATATCCCGACTGCTAATTAAGCTAATGTCCAAGCGGCGTATACGTAATGCGCCTGTTGGTGATCATCTGCAGGTAGTACTCACTGTACAACAGGAAAACCAAAAAAAATTGTTCATCCGATTGATTTGAGCAAAAAAAAAATAGTTAGTAGAGCCACATTCCAAGCATCGAAGGCTGCATACACATGGATGCCTTAAATTGCTAGATACCTTATACCTCTTGTACAACCATATATGATTTGATAATATTATCATAAGTGTCCGAACCTTTTAAATTGTTGGTAATCCCCGTTATAGACCAACCTTTCTGAAACCGCTAAGTCCCGCCGACTAAAAATCTTGAATACTACTACAAAATATTTATTCTTTAAAATTAGCAGCATTTTAAAAAATATTCACTCACTTGACTGAATAGTAATAATTTCCCTACTACTTGGGAAATTAAACCCACTAAATCAGTTTAAAATCCGGATTGTTTTTGAGTTTTAAATGTTATAATTGTATGCTAAATAATATAATGGTACAATATTATACTAATAGAACGACAAGTAATGAAAAACTTGATTTGTTGCCAGATTTATATACCCTGTACCGTATGGTACAAAGGGTATATTAAGTTTGTGCAAGCCGAAAATGTATGTAACATATAGAAGGAGACGTCGGAGACACCCCAAAGTTACCTAAAATATGATCAGGGTGAATAGAGAAGTCGATAACCCATGTCCGTCATGTCCGTCTGTCCGTTTGAACGCCTAGATCTCAGAGATGGTAAGAGCTAGAGTTACCACACTTACACATTAGATCCCATATTATTCCATAGGAGACAAGTTTATTTTATTTTTGATATCGGGGATAAATTATATGCCTCCCATGTGGTGTTTGAAACGACCTCGACAAAAAAAAAGTTTTAAATGAATAATTCGTTTGTTTATGAAGATATCGTAACCAAATTTGGTATTCGAAAGTTTTTATAGTTCCCAATCACTGTACCAAATTTGATTAAAATCGGTTGACTATATCATATAGCTCATAAGACCGATCGGTCCAAAAACGTTTTATACAAATCCGATGTGCATTCTTTTAAAGATCATCATCGTTTGGCGCTACAGCTCTTTGTGAGCTTTAGCCTGCTGAACGTAATGCTCAGGTTGTACGATTATTTGCTAATTCTTTCCAGCTTTTTATCTTTATCTTATCCATATCCTCCTTTAATTCTTCCATCCATCGCGATCTTGGTCTGCCTCTTGCTCTGGTGTTGTATGATTTTGCATCTAAGATTTTCTTTTGGACTCTACAAGGATCCATTAGTGACACGTGGCCTAACCACCTTAGTCTTTGTGCTTTAATGAAATGTACAATGTTTTCTCCTCTAACAAGCTGATCTAGCTCGTCGTTCCATCTAATTCGCCACTCTCCATTGTCATTAATAGCGCCAAAAATTTTTCTCAAAATTTTCCTTTCAAATACCATTAGCTTGGATTTGATTTTTTCACTCAGCGTCCAAGATTCAGATCCGTAGCATACTACTGGCCTGACTACAGTTTTATATAGCGCAAATTTACATGTTCTACTGAGGAGCCGTGATTTGAAGAGTTTTATAAGTGATGCGTATGATCTGTTGCCCGCTTGGATTCTATCGTCAATTGTGGCATGCATTGCGTTATCACTGCTTAACTTGCAGCCCAAATACGTGAAAGATTCTACCGCTTTAAAAGCGTATTCCCCGATCTTTATTGTGTGTTGCAGCCATTTTGCTTTTATTCCTTGACATCAGCATATACTTTGTTTTTTCTTCATTGATTTTCAGCCCTATTCTTTCTGCCGCTGCTTCGATATCATAGAACGTTCGTGATAGATCGGCTTTGTCCCTGCTAATTATTGCGATGTCGTCGGCGTAGGCGTATATTTGGGTTGTCCTATTTAGAATATGTCCGGTTCTTTTAGCATCACTTACTTCGTCTATTGCGCTGCATAACAAGAGATTGAAAATTGTAGATGACAGGGTATCGCCCTGTCTTACACCGGTTTGTATAGGAAAGGCCTCTGATTTTAAGTCTTGTATCATTATTTTCGCTTTGGAACTCCGTAAAGTCATCATGACAATCCTTATTAACTTATCTGGGATTTTGCATCTTTTAAATATGATGGGAATAATCTTTCGATTAATACTATCAAATGCTTGTTTAAAATCAGATGAAGAGCATATGTAAGTCAATATTGTGTTCATAGCATTTCTCCATTGACTGTGTTAGAGCAAATATTTGATCAGATGTTGACCTTCCTGGCCTGAATCCGCATTGGTATTCCGGAAGCACAATTTCAGCGTACTTTATAAGCCTTTTGTTCACAATTCTTGCGAATATTTTGTACGTCGTGCTCAAAAGTGATATCCCTCGATAATTTTTGCAGTTTGTTTTGTCACCTTTTTTAAGAATCGGTATTATTACTGCTGTGTTCCAATCTGTTGGCATTGCTTCTTCATTCCAAATTAATGTGATTAGGTGTTGCATTCTTTCGATGTATTTAGTGCCTGCGTTCCTTAATAGCTCATTCGTTATATTATCTTCACCAGGCGACTTAAAGTTCCTCATAAAGATAATAGCTTCTATGATGTCGTCTTTAGTTGGTGGTTGGTCATCTGGTGAATCCGTATCAGGACCGTCATTATCGGTAAGTGAGTTGTTGTCTTCCATATACGTTACATCGCCAACATTCAGCAGCTCATTAAAGTGCTCTAGCCATCTATTAACTATCTTCTGTTGTTCTGTAAGTATCTCGCCACTCTTGCTTTTACAGATATTTTTGCGAGGTTGGTAGCCTTGTTTCTTTGCTTTAATTTGGCTATAAAATTTTCGGGTTTCTTTGGATGTAAAGTCCTCACAGATACTTTCTATGCTTCTCTTCATAGCTTCTCTTTTCTTTTCGGCATATTTTTGTCGCTGCTCTTCTCTTTTCTATATATATCTTTGTAAAGATATTTGAACTGATTTTTTAAGGTATTTAATCACTGTGTCAAATTTTATTGAAGTCGGTTTACCTTATCATATAGCTCCCATTATAACGATTGGTCAAAAAAAAATTTTTGCTTAAAAATTCTTTTGTTTTTGGTTTTTTGTGAAGAAATCGGACTTTATTACAAGCTAGTGGTACAGGGTATCCTAAAGTCGTCCGCGCCCGACTTTACGTCCGCCATTTTTTATTTTAATTTTAACATGCACCGAATTATCTCTTAAACTAAACGGTTTAAAATACAATTTTTTTGGATAAAAGATTTATTGTTATGCAACACAAAGAAGCAACTAAATATACCCTGAATACTATAAACCTGGCAAGAGTATCAAAAATGCATATTCCATAGACAAAGAGCACGAAAAAGAAAAAAAAACAGCGGACAAAAGCTCATTGGCATGTAATTAAAAACTGTTTGATGTTCAAATTTTGATCCTTTGATTTCGTAATTGCTGTCAATAGACAAACTACACGGAAATTCTCCTCTCTACAACGCTGTGCCTTTTTTTTTTTGTTGTTTGCTGCAAATATTTTGCTTTGTCAAAGTTGCGCAAATGAAGTTGCAGTTTTTTCATATTTTTTTTTTGTGAATAATTTTTTTTTTGTACCTTTAGTTAGAATATTGTAGCTCACCTTTTTGCCATCTAGTTCGTGTGTGCCTTGAGTTAAAACCTTATCTACGCTATTCGGATCGCTGAATGTGACAAAGCCAAAGCCTCTGCAAAAGAATAAGAAGATGAAGAGTTACAGTTAGAGTTAAGTGGAATAAAATAAAAAAAAAAAAAAACAGAGTGAGTAAATAACAGTTAGGAGTTGTGCAAATATTTGCACCTGGCACTCACTTTAAACGTGCGCCAATTAGGCATCAAAATTACATCAAAATATTAAGAGAGTGAACAGAGTCAGAGAGATGGATGAATGGATGGAAAAGTGGCTAAAACAAACCAAAAGCAGCAACAGGAATTGGCTTGATTTGGTTTTTGGCAACACACACACGCACACACAAACAGCCACAGAGTTAGAAAGAAAAGTTGCAAGCAAGCGAGTGAGCGTGTGAGCGAGCAAGCATAAAGACTCACTCAGTCATGTTGTGATAAACTTATTCTTGTTAAATATTTAATTAAAATGCTTATTATCTTGCACTGCATTTTAATGAGTCTCCCATGCCCAGACTATAATAATAGCAACAACAACAGCAGCAACAACAACAGCAGCAGCAACAACAACAACAATAACAAGCCAGTCTGAACAGGCAGATAGCAAAGACAACAAAAGCAGCTCAGTGATTTTGGCTCTCTGCGTGTGTGTGTGCGTGTATCTGTG